>WNWK01000298.1:0-117500 GCA_009830355.1 Cherax destructor | reverse complement strand
GTAAATTAACCTAGTAAAAACTGGAGTAACAGCAAAGTTCAGACTAGAACATAATCACCGCAAGCTGGGATACAAATCAAAGGAACAGCAGGAAATAATAGCGTAATACAAGCTGGGATAAGAGATAACGGGAAGGTACGTAGAGGAATGTGGGACAAGGAACCACTTTCCATGAAGGTTAACAGCAGCAGTGTAGACAAACACTGAACATTTGAACAATGATTCCCTCTAAGAAGAGCTTTTTTTTCAAATTATGACTTAAAGTCCTACTATGAGCAGGGAAAACAGCGTAGGCAACATGAAGCAAACCCTAGAGCACTGAGCAAGTTTCTGCAGTGGATGAGGAACTAGACTGGTAGTGGAGGATACCGAGGTAGAAACCCACTGCTGACGTAGGGACCATCTCTCCTGTGTCTAGTGTTTGATCGCCTGGCAGCAAATTTCATCTGGTGCGCTAAAACAACACTCATGCCTTGAATTAAAAGCATGCCGGAAATGTAATATCAGAAAACGGCTTTCAGCCGGAAAATTAAATATTTGTATCAGACTTTTAGCTGCATTTTAACCTTGTTATATACACGTAAACGTGAGAGCATGCGTGCATGTACTCACCGTACGACTGTGTGCGTTTCTATATGCGTGTACGTACAGAGTTGTGTTTGGCGGGGCTTGATACTTAGCTCCTGCCGCCGTTTCCTTCACTGACTTTTGCCCCTTTGGGCCTTATCATATCTACTTTTGAAACTATGTACTGAATTTACCTCATCCAAGTTATTCCGCTTTTCACCCACCCTGAGACTTAAAATATTTCCTTACATCCCTTGATCCTGGTCTTCTTGAGTCAGCATATCCCTATCTGTCCTATCATTTCCTCTTAAGATTGTCTACGTAGTAATCATGTCATCCCTTGTTTATCTCTCATCTAAGGTCGAAAGGTTCACCTCTTTCAACCTTTACACACTGCATATTCATCTCAGTTTCTGTACTAGCCTGGTTGCAAACCTTTAGACCTTCTCGAGTTTCTTCATATGCTTAACCAGGTTTGGGTTCCATGCTGGGGCCGCGTACTCAATATTATAAACGTATGTCGTTTATAAGGTCCTGAAGTATTCGTTATTAAAGTTCCTGAATGCTATTCTAAAGTCTGCCAATCTTGCGTATGCCACTCATGCTATATGCGTTGTGTGCATTTCTGGTGTTATATTCAATCCCAGGTCTTTTTCATTCTGATATTTGCAGCTTCTCTTCACCCATACTGTACTTTGTGCTCGGTCTTCCTGCAATTTCAATTAGAATGATATTGCATTTGTTTGGAATGAACTAGAGAAGTCATTTGTTTAACTACATCTCCAGTTTGTCGAGGTCTCGCTGTAGAATATCACTATCATTTCCTGCTCTTATTCTCATGAGGTTTACATCACCCGCAGTAACACATAGGACATTATTACTCAATTCCCTCTGGTAGGTCATTCACATATTAGGAACAGTAGTGATCCTAGTACTGATTCTTGTTGCAGAACCTCAGTCGTCACTCCCTTCCATTCTAATGTGTCATCCCTTGTTTGTTACTCTCTGCCTTCTGTTAATTAGGTACTCCTTGACCCACTAGATCACTGTACTAAAACTTTTAACCCAGAGAATTCCTCTAATTTTTGGATTAATTCCTGGTATGGTACTGTATCAAATGTTTTCCTACAGTTCAAAAAAATGTAGTCCGCCCAGCCCTCTCTTGTTTTATTACTGTGACTGTCGTAGAACTCCAGCAAATTTGTAAAACAGGACTTCCATTCCTAAATCCGTGCTGGTTTTCTGTAACGAATCTTCTAATAAAGTGGTCCAGTATCTTTTTTCTTATTATCTTCTGCAGAACTTTCCACAGTTTGCATGTTTATTGTTCATTGCCTCTTGTCTGTCCACTTGTATATATGGGACCACATCTGAACTTTTGCAGTTTTCTGGCACTTGTCCTGAATGGAGAGATTGGTTGTATATCTTTGATATTGAGTCTCACACAGTTGTTCTGCACGTGTGTGTGTGTGTGTGTGTGTGTGTGTAGTTGTGTGTGTGTGTTAGTTGTGTGTGTGTGTTAGTTGTGTGTGTGTGTGTGTGTGTTTGTGTGTGTGTGTTGTGTGTGTGTTAGTTGTGTGTGTGTGTTAGTTGTGTGTGTGTGTTAGTTTGTGTGTGTGTGTGTGTGTGTGTGTGTGTGTGTGTGTGTGTGTGTGTGTGTGTTGTGTGTGTGTGTGTCTGCGTGTGCGTGCGTGCGTGCGCTCCTCTTGTTTTAAAAAGCAGATGAAATAAAGTGACCTTGCAAAACGTACTTATTATGCGTGTGCAGTACTGTAGAAGATGCAGGACTGTAATCATTCTCCAGTGTCTTAAAACAGACACTCAAAACCTGTTGTGGCGGACCACAACCACTCTCGCCACATTTATTGAATCCTTCTTCCTCTTCTTCACTTTTCCCACCGTGTTCTTCCTCTCCTCCCCACCAGGTCAACGGAGGAACGCGCCAGCTTCACCTTATCTTAATAAGACTTGGGCTTGTTTTGTCTAATTTCATAATCAGACATACTAACATTAAGACGTTAAATTTAGACAAGGATTAAACATTCTAAACTTGGTATCCTGAGGCAGCCATCCAACTCACCCCCCCCCCCGACAACCACTTAAAAAAAAAAAACACACATTTAAATATCAAAAGTCATAAACTACTGCAATAACATGAAATGAGGTGTCATCAGAACAGGGCAGAGGAAATTCTCCCACTGCAGGCAGCATGCTGTGATGGAGAGGAAACCACAATGCTCTGCCCCCAGACCACTACTGGACCAATTTAAGAGGCCTTGGTAAATGATACCATAAGCCGAAAAGTGGAGAAAAAGACTATATCGTAGGGAACTTTTATCACTGTTACGTTTCGTTCATCCCTGGATGAAACGTTGTCCCAATATAAAGGTTTCTTTGCAATATGGTATCATTTATAGGGAACTTTGCCGCGGTGACGATAATCCCCGAAACTGTACCAGATATATAATGTGAAGGACCTGGGAGTGATAATGTCAGAGGATCTCGCCTTCAAAGACCATAACAATGTATCTACCGAATCTGCTAGGAAAATGATAGGATGGATAATGAGAACCTTCAAAACTAGGCACGCCAAGCCCATGATGATTCTCTTTAAATCGCTTATTCTCTCTAGGCTGGAATACTGCTGTATACTAACTGTCCCCTTCAAGGCAGGCGAAATTGCTGACCTGGAGTGTACAAAGAACTTTCACGGCACACATATGTACGATAAGGCTCCTAAATTACTGGGAACGGTTGAAGTCCCTTGATTTGTATTCCTTGGAACGCAGGCGAGAGAGATACATAATATACACTTGGAAAATTCTAGAGGGATTAGTATCAAACTTGCACACGAAAATCACTCCCTATGAAAACAAAAGACTCGGCAGGAGATGCAACATTCCCCCAATGAAAAGCAGGGGCGCCACGAGTACACTGAGAGACAACACAATAAGTGTCCGGGGCCCAAGACTGTTCAACTGCCTCCCAGCATACATAAGGGGGATTACCAATAGACCCCTGGCTGTCTTCAAGAAGGCACTGGACAGGCACCTAAAGTCAGTACCTAACCAACCGGGCTGTGGTTCGTTCGTCAGTTTGGGTGCGGCCAGCAGTAACAGCCTGGTTGATCAGACCCTGATCCACCACGAGGCCTGGTCTCAGACCGAGCCACGGGGGCGGTGACCCCTTAAACCCTCTCCAGGTATACAGAGCAGATATATATATATATATATATATATATATATATATATATATATATATATATATATATATATATATATATATATATATATATATATATATATATATATATATATATATACAGATATACACAGCAGCTATATATACAGAGCACTAGATTGTTACTTTTTAACCACTCTGCACTCACTCTGCAGTAACTACGTGAGGTACGTATCAGACAGCGCTACTGGTATTTTGGACTAACTTGTGCTACCATCCCCACATTCCTGCCCACAGGGTTCAAAACACTTCACATTCAGCAAGATCTTCATCCCAGCTCCTCAACTCTCCTTGACGGCAAGAGGTCACGTCTCCCCATTAAAATTTCAAGAAACCTTACGGCAAATTTGGCTTTGCCAACACAAGTGGGTGGGTTTTGCCGACACAAGTGGGTGGGTTTTGCTGAAAAGAGAGTGGGTTTTTGCCGACGCAAGTGAGTGGGTGTTGTTTAATTATAAATGCTCGCTCTGCCCCTCAAGTACTGCTAGGCAGTATGCTGCCACCGAGATCCTCGATTTACTCAGAATTCTATAAGTTTCTGGTATAAAATATTAAACAAATCTTAGTTATGGCCATTCCATTAGCAAGGGTGCTAGCACCTCCCTGGGATGGTGAGGTTGTACCAGCATCCACCCAGGGGTGGTACAGGGCGATCACTCTTTTCAGAAATCCATAAACAAAAATGAATAGACAAAATAATCATTAAGACTGCTTCTCGTTCACCAACAGCAATGACCTTTCAAGGCACAAACGCCGCCTTTAAGACACATCTATAATTAACGAGATACACTCAGGCATTTTATGAATGCATCCAGCATACATGTGGGATAAAAATAGCCATGAAAGTCCAAAATACCTTAGAGGTGGACGGAAGGACTGAAGGATGAGAAGGCGGTGTAAATCGAATGGTGGAAGTTAGTAGCGTATTTTCAAGACACTAACCGGACACGGCCCTATCAACCAGAACGTTGAGAAAACATCACTAGTGGATTTCCTGTTTGCTAAGAAATAATAAACCTCTTGAAGGGCGAGATGTGAAAGAAATCAGGATGCTTTAAAAATTTTGGAGTATGATATGTGAAAGTATTCATGGGGATTATCCTCCCCACAACCAGGTCTCATAGGTTGAAAATGAAATATCAGAGGATTAAGAACTATTACGAAGCACACAGGAAATGAAGGAGCATAATGAATGTAAGTGAAAGTGTGTAAGATTTACTTGCCATTTTAAGTGTTCATGAAGGGAAAGAAAAGATCATCGGTCTTGCCAGAGTACAAAAAAAAATCAATTCCACATTTATTTGACAGGACAATAGTACCTCCTTCAAGGACCAGAATTTAACAGCTTTTTAGTGTTAAAATGTTAGAATATCTAACAGGAGGATTTTGTAAAGTATTAATAACCCTCAGTAGATAACTATGATGAGCCTTTACCCCCACCTAACTGTTTCTTGTCAGAATACAACACACTTCGCGCTCACTCCATATCATGCACTAACCCACGCCATGCACAGAATTTGGTTGATTAATTTGCAAGAGTTAAGAGCACTTTCTTCCACCATCAACCTCACCTCCACATTGCTCCATCATCTCTACCTCGTGCTTGTCCCCTCCCCATCCCGTCCAAGCAATCAGCTTCCTCTATCTGTGTAGTCATAAAATGTTTGAAAGCTGATTGTATTTTTGGCCCGAGCCGGCAGGTTGCAGGAGACACAGATGGTACAAGTGGCGCAGGTGACACAGGTGGCGCAGTGGTACAGGTATCTTGATGCTGTCTCCTTGCACGCTGCCAGATGGCATCAAGATACCTAGGTACTTCCCTTACCCTCCCTAAGTGTGTTGATCAATATACAAGGGTACGAAGATTATCACAGAGTACGAAGATTATCATAGAAGAGTACGAAGATATCATAGAAGAGTACGAAGATAAAGTAGTGCGCGAAAGTATCATACATATTGCACGAAGTATAGGGTATATAGTTATCATAAATAACACTCTTCATTTTTGTTGTTCTCGTATTCTCAAGGCGGAAGCAGAAGTATTATCCTCAGATCATCCAACACACTATCAGCAGCATTAGTTTAAGATGGTATCAGCCTCACCTCTCAGTCATACCACGCTGATGGAATTCCAGGGTGTGGTATTACCTTCAGACCTTCCAGTGGTTCCAGGGTGCAGTATTACCCTCAGACCTTCCAGTGGTTCTAGGGTGCGGTATTACTCTCAGACCTTCCAGTAGTTCCAGGGCATTACCCTCAGACTTTCCAATGGTTCCAGGGTGCGGTATTACCCTCAGACTTTCCAATTGTTCCAGGGTGCGGTATTACCCTCAGACCTTCCAGTGGTTCCACGGTACGGTATTACTCTCAGATCTTCCAGAGGTTCCATGGTGTTACCCTCAGACCTTCCAGTGGTTCCAGAGTATTACCCTCAGACCTTCCAGTGGTCCCAGGGTGCAGAATTACCCTTAGACCTTCCAGTGGTTCCAGGCTGCAGTAGTACCCTCAGACCTTCCAGTGGTTCCAGGTGAATGATATTACCGTCAGACTTTCCAGTGATTCCAGGGTTCAGAATTACCCTCAGACCTTCCAGTGGTTCCAGGGTGCATAACTACCCTCAGACCTTCCAGTGGTCCCAGGGTGCGGTATAACCCTCAGACCTTCCAATGGTTCCAGCGTGCAGTATTACCCTCAGACCTTCCAGTGGTTCCAAGGTGTGGTATTACCCTCAGACCTTCCAGTGGTTCCAGGGTGCAGTATTACCCTCAGACCTTCCAGTGGTTCCAAGATCTGGTATTACCCTCAGACCTTCCAATGGTTCCAGAGTGTGGTATTACCCTCAGACCTTCCAGTGGCTCCAGGTTGTGGTATTACCCTCAGACCTTCCAGTAGTTCCAGGGTGCAGTATTACCCTCAGACTTTCCAGTGGTTCCAGGGTGTGATATTACCCTCAGTACCCACAGTATCTTCCGTACAAAATACGCCTATTATGCTAACAGATTACGCAAGCCCCCCCCCCACTCCCAGCGACATATCTAGACTACGCAGGGTTGATTCCCGACCTACCCATACATTACCCAAGATCCCCGCACATATCCACATTACTAATGCCTCCTTCGCATGTCCAGCACGGTCGCTTGTATCAGCAGCGCCACGCTTCATTATTACTTGACTGCTTACTTTACTGAATGAGAGAAAAGAAAGGAGAGCTACCTGCTGAAGAGAGTACCGCAATTCAGTAGCCTGCTCGAGTGCCTAATGCAACTCAGCTGTCTGCTGTGCTTTATGCAGCAAAACTGCCTGCTGGAGTGCTTACATGATCACTTATCACAAGACCTATGCACATCACTAGCATTACAGTATTAGTCACTAATGTTATAATATTGGCTAACCTGCAAATTTTGGCTACTCAATAGCGTAATATACAGAGAATAACTTAATGCACAACAACAGAACAAACCAACATAGTACGAACCTTCCCATACATCAAAGCTTGCTGGAGCCTTGAGGCTCAAGATCCCATAGTCCACCTGGAATATCTTAAGTCCATCTGCATATTCTCAGCTAAAATCCCAGATAGAACGATCTTTGCTTAACTTATTATCCAGGATGCTTCTCTGTTGTCTAGCTCAGGCCGTTGAGTATTTGTGATTAGCCGTGAAAATTCAAGTGGAACTAAACAACATATTTGGAACTTCCACAGACCAATTATCTAATTAGAAACATTGGAATTCAACTAATTATCAGGAGCACGTCACTGCTTTACCCAAGGGTGGGCAAAACACAGCCCGCAGGCCACATCCGGCTAGCCATTGCAGCAGTAATAAAAATTATACGAAAAAACTACAACCTGAATCGATATTTTGAGAGCAAACATTCTGGCAAATAAAATAATTTTTCTTGCTAAGAAAAATAAAGTTGATGAGATGACTGCTCAAATGCCAAAGGAACAAAACAGTTTCACAAAACAATTTATATACCCGCATGATACTACAAGAGTCAGAGTGATGCTCACGACATTTTCAAGACAAACAAACGCTTCTCAGAAGGGGAATTTATAAATGAAGGTATGGATAACTCGGCTTTTAGTTTACGTCCAAAGAAAATAAATCAGAAAAAATTAGCTACTTAAGACGACTTATTGTAAGAAGTGTGGACGATATTGATGAAATCTTGTCTACCCATTCTTGATTCAACTACATTCTTGCAAGACAGTTCAAAGTTTGTAGTCCTGCTTTGAGAAATGAGACTACAACTTGAGGATGTTGTGTATTACAGGCATGCAAGGTGCCTCAAGCTGAGAAAGATCATGAAAAAAAGAGAGTAGCTACTGAGAGTTTCGGATTTCCCACATCAGATTAATGCAAAATTGTTCTCTCGTTTTGGCTGTGTGGTTACTCTCATGCACCTCATGGACCAACTGAATTAACAACTGCATGGAAACAGACTATGTGAACAATGTATTGCAGAGGCAAGGTAATTATGATGAAATTACTTTTCTTAATGTGGTCAGAAAGGAAATAAAGTTTGTCCAAATTTAAAAGCAGATTATATATACATTTTTCTCTCAAATATTAGTTTTTTTTTTTTTAATTTATCGAAAATTACCTACTTTTGGTCTATTCTTCCTCCTTTAGTAGTTGATCAAGATCTATTTGACTTTAGACTCAAACGTATTGAGCTATATTGTGATCTCGTGCTCCTAAAGTCAAGTCAGTGATACATTTCCATAAATGAAGGATCACTGTAAAGGAAAAAGTGTAGAGAATATGTATCTTGTGACTGTAGTTCGTCCGAGTCTTCAGTTCTCTCTCGAGAGGGGCCGTATGTGGCGCCATCTAGCCATTAATATTTTCAAAAGATGAAACCCAACAGCTGTTTCCCTGGCAATCATACCTTTATTGTGATCACCATGCGTGGGTGAGGAGATATTTTCTCTGCGATGATACAGAATAAAATCACAACTTTACAGACGTGATGACCGAAGCAATACTCAGCTTTGCAACAACAAGAGACAATGCCTAACAGCAAGAGTTAGGTTAAAGTTCAGCAACACTGTCACTCTTGTGGAAAAACCATAAAAGTCACAAGGCCGCGACTGGAACCACTCACAACTAACCTGACATTTGGAGAGGAAACTCTAGACGCTGTTTCGGTCAGTCCTGAATTATTTTTCAAATCACGACCCTATACTGTCTCAGGACGACCCATGACTTCAAAATAGTTCAGAACAGACCGAAACGTACTCTAAAGTTTCTCTTCAAATTGTGCTTGGGATGTGTCATTAATTTACATAATGACGAGACTGCTACCAGTCTTGTCATTATGTAAATTTGTATATTGAATAAACGTATTCTCAATGATTTACTTTTATTTCATATAACTGTCAGTTAATGTCAGTTATGTATTTTCTTTCGTGTGTGTGCAAATGACAGACTTGATTCTGAGTTGGTGTAAAGCATGTGTATGTAGCGTGTAGCTTAGAGTAGATACTCTCGAAACTCTTCAAAGGTATATCAAAGGCATGTAGCCAGCGTAGCTTACGACACCTGCATGTAGCGTGTAGCCAGCGTAGCTTACAACACCTGCATGTAGCGTGTAGCCAGTGTAGCTTACAACACCTGCATATAACATGTAGCTTACAACACCTGCATAAAGCGTGTACCTTATAACACATGCATAGCGTTTAGATTACAACACCTGCACATAGCGTGTAGCTTACAACACCTGCACATAGCGTGTAGCTTAGAACACTTGCATGTAGCGTGTAGCTTACAACACAAGAATAGTCCACAACCCTCCAACTAGCCAGGGCATTGGTGAGAGTACAGGCAGGTGAAACGTGGGTTTGGCGCTTTAATGTGTATATGTGTGTGTGAGAGAGAGAGAGAGAGAGAGAGAGAGAGAGAGAGAGAGAGAGAGAGAGAGAGAGATTACAGGAGACCGGGAAAACTCGCGGGAGTAAAACCTTTGACGGCCGCTAATCCAGTTGGACGAAGATAAATTAAATTGTGTTGTGGCAGGCTGTCAGGCCAGGCTCTCTCGCAGCCTCTCGTAGTCTCTCGCAGGCTCTCGCAGCCTCTCATAGTCTCTCGCAGGCTCTCGCAGCCTCTCGTAGTCTCTCGCAGCCTCTCGTAGTCTCTCGCAGGCTCTCGCAGCCTCTCGTAGTCTCTCCAAGCCTCTAGCAGGCTTTTGCAAAATCTCTGGCTGAGGTCACGACTGGATCCAGAGCGAGACACGTAAGATGGGACAGGAGCAAGATCCTTTTCTGGGGTCGGAAGAGAGAAATCGAATATGAAATACGCGAACTGGGAGAGAGAGAGAGAAAAAACAATCTTTGTTCCTGGGGCCAGAAGAGGCGGTTCTAGATATTAAATCCGTTAACTGGTGAAGAAAGCAAGATTATCTTTCTCCCTCACTCTCGCTCTCTGAGGTCACAAACGGAGGATCTAATATTAGATACGTGAGCTGGAGAACAGAGCACGATCTCTCTCTCTCTCTCTCTCTCTCTCTCTCTCTCTCTGCTGGAGTGCGGGGAGGGAGTATAGAGGAAAAAAACACATGGACTGCAAAAGAAACCAAGATCAATGAAGGTGGCTTTGAGGATGAGAGAACCCGATGAAAGTGGCTTTGAGGAGGCAATAAACTGTGAATGAGCGAGGAGGAAGAAATATTAGAAAGAACTGCAGGAGGAAGGCAGAACAAATCAGACGAGGCAACGAATGAGGCTGAAGGGGAAGAACCACTCAAAAAAAGCAATGGGCGAAGCTGAACACTTAATCACATGAAGCAATGAGCGAGGCTGAACAACCAATCACATGAAGCAATGAGCGAGGCTGAACCAATCACATGAAGCAATGAGCGAGGCTGAACCAATCACATGAAGCAATGAGCGAGGCTGAACCAATCACATGAAGCAATGAGCGAGGCTGAACAACCAATCACATGAAGCAATGAGCGAGGCTGAACCACTCACATGAAGCAATGAGTGCCGCTGAAGAAAGGCGACCAAGACATAAGGAATAACAAGTGACTGTAGATGAAGGGAGAAACAAGCAATAATTCGTTAAGACAAAACAAGAACGTTGTGATACAGTAAAATCTAAGTAAGAAAAAAATATCTACAAGTTTCAGAGGCTTGAGTATGTAAATAGTTCAGTTAATATTTCGAATGTTTCAGTAGCCTCGCAGAGGGTTTTTCAGAGTGGGTATGTTGCACCATCTGCCGAACCTCCAGCACTCGTACGGATAAATTTCAGTTTCGCCATTTAGAATCCATCCCTCCGTTGTTTTCCAGGTAAAAGTTATGATGCATCTTTCTCGCCTGCGTTCCAGAGAGTGTACAATTTGAGGGATTTGAGGCATTCCAAATTTAAGTTTTTCACTGGTATGGAGAGGGAAAGTTCTCTGTAAATGAGAGGAACAGTACAGCAAAGAGGAAGTCAGACGTAGAGAGACGAACACAAAGGTGAGATTAGAGAGAGGAGGGTGGGAGGCCGGTAAAGACGCCTTTGATATACCTTTGAAGAGTTTCGAGAGTTTCTCTACTCTCTGAGCCCGGCCATTGGCCAGGATCGTCTGGTGCTTGCCTGGTCAACCAGGCTGTTGCTGTTGGAGGCCCGCTGCCCCACATATCCGTTACAGCTTGGTTGATCTTGCACCTGGTGAAGATACTTGTCCAGTTTCCTCTTGAAGGCTTCTACACTTATTCCAGCCGTGTTTCTGATATCTTCTGGTAAGATGTTGAATAGTCTGGGACCCCGGATGTTAATACATTGTTCCCTTATTGTCCCCACCGCACCCCTGCTCCTCACTGGGTTTATTTTACACTTCCTCCAATATCTCTCACTCTAGTATGTTGTTATGGCAGTGTGCAGATTTGGGACCAGGCCCTTGAGTACCTTCCAGATATATATTATCATGTATATCTCTCTCCTCCGCTCCAAGGAATACATGTTCAAGACTTGAAGGCGTTCCCAATAATTTAGATGTTTCACTGGCTCAGTGTGAGCCGTAAACGATCTCTGTATTTGTTCCAGCTCTGATATTTCTTTTGCTCTGAACGGGGCCGTCAGCACTGAGCAATATTCTAAGTGAGGGAGCACTAGCGATTTGAAGAGTGTCACCATCGGCATTATTTCCCTTGTTTTGAAAGTTCTCAATACCCACCCCGTCATCTTCCTGGCTGTTGAGATCTTTGTCTTGTTATGGTCTTTAAAAGAAAGATCAGCAGACATAAATATTCCCAGGTCTTTTACGTGTTCCTTTCATTCTATTTGGTGACCCTCTTGAGTTTTGTATATAGTGTTCCTTTTGAGTTCTTCATTCTTTCCATGCCTAAGCAGCTGAAACTTATCACCATTGAACGTTATGTTGTTCTCCACTGCCCACTGGAAAACCCTGCTTATGTCTTCCTGTAATTTTTCAGTGTCCTCTACCGTAGTGACTTTCATGCTTATTTTAGTGTCATCTGCAAATGATGATACAAAAGTGTGCTGGGTGTTTTTATCTATGTCTGCTAAGAGGATGAGAAACAGCAGAGGTGCCAGGACAGTACCTTGAGGCACTGAGCTTTTCACCTCGCTGATGCTGTATCTTGCCCTGTTCACTACTACTTTTTGTGTTCTGTGTGTTAGGAACTCGAAAATCCATCTGCCTATTGCATTTGTCAAACGCCTTTGCAAAATCTGTGTAAATCACATCTGCGTTTTGGTCGTCTTCCAATGCCTCCGTAATTCTGTCATAATGGTTCAGCAGCTGTGACAGGCATGATCGTCCCGCTCTAAAGCCATGCTGGTTCGGGTTATGTTGGTTGTGCTGGTCCATGAACTTTGTAATCTGCCGTCTCATCACTCTTTCGAAGATTTTTATGATGTGAGAAGTTAGGGCTACTGGTCTGTAATTTTTAGCTAGTGCTCTACTACCTTCCCTTATGCAAAGGAGCTATGTCTGCACTCTTTAAGGCCTCCGGTATTTCACCAGATCTAAGCTCTTTCTCCAAAGAACACTAAGGGCTCTTGCTAATGGTACTTTGCACTTCTTTACAAATAAAGCATTCCATGAATCTGGTCCAGGTGCTAAGTGAGTTTGCATGTTGTCCATTTCTTTTTCGAAATCTATGGGATTTGTACTAATGTTAGTTAGTTGGTCAGTGCGGCCTTCTGCTGGAGTGAAATATATTTCTGCATTTTCTACCTTGCTGTCATTTAGTGAGTTACTGAACACTGACTCATACTGTTCTTTTAGGATTTCACTCATTTCCTGTTCATCGTCAGTATACGCATCTCCTCTCAATAATGGTCCAATTCTACAGGTAGTTCTTAGCTTGGAATTTGCATAGGAATAAATATATTTTGGGTTTCTTGCAATATCCTGTATGGCCCTTTGTTCCCTTTGTACTTCTTCTACTAGGTATGACCAAAACTCTTTACTTACTTCACAACGTAGCAGAAAACTCACTCACTATCTCTCTCTATATATATGACAAGCAAAACAAAAAATGTTTTCCTGTCACTTGTCAATTATAGTCAGTGATGATAGATTCCTTCACCCTGGACGAAGGTTAGTTCTCACGACTTGGACTTTGATCAGGGGACCAATCAGGGCTGTTTACCACGTAAAACTTGGAGTCTAATAACTCTATCGTAGCTGCCTTCCCGACCTGGATATTGACCGAGTTAAAAATGAGAGAGAGAGAGAGAGAGGAGAGAGAGAGAGAGAGAGAGAGAGAGAGAGAGAGAGAGAGAGAGAGAGAGAGAATGATAAGGGGGAGAGGGTTAAACAGAACTTTTTTTGACGGGGATGGAAGAATTGGAGGATGAACTGAGAATTTGGGCTATTAAAATGAAACTGAGCTGAGAATATAGCTTGGGCGAAACGAGTGGAGTACGACAGGTGGTGAAGGAGAATGACAGCCATCAGCCATGATGAAGACTTAAGAGAATAAAGCAAGATAAGCATAATGATGAAACAGACGCTAAGGAATAAAAAAGTGTGAAAGAGAGATAAGGCTACAGGGAGAGCAGAAAGGGAGATTGGTATAAGGACAGCAGAAAGGGAGATGGCTACAGGAAGAGCGAAAGGGAAAAATGTAAGTGATGATATCAGGAGTGAGTCAACTAGGGAATAAGGGCACAGATTAGTGTTAACACTGTGATATAAATGGTTAAAAGAACCGACAAGTTGAAGATTGAGAAACATGTGCAACATTTATTATGGAAACGTTTCGCCAGCCAGTGGCTTTAGAAACAGCAGCCGAACCAGCACAGTTACCAACTGAAGCACTATTTTGTATTTGTGTGTCTGCTGCCTCAAAAACACCAGGACCACCATCATCAGCTGACGCATTTTCTCGCATTTCTTGATCTGCAACAGAACCAGATCCAGCAACAGCACTCGATGAAACACTATTTTGTATACACAAATAACCCGCACATGGGAGAAAGAAGGTGATGACGACTAATCAATGGTACAAGTCAGACCGAAACGTCGTCATACGTTTCTTTCTCCTATGTGCGGGTTATTTGTGTATTGTTTCACTCACGGTATTGTGTATTTTTGTTCACTCTTTTGTATCGGCGTGTGTGCCGTGCTTGCGGCGATCTGCAGTTGTCTTTCCTCTCTGTGTTACGGTGCACTTGTATTTCTGGTACACCTGTGCTATGTTGCATATATGTTTCTTTTCTACCTGTATTGTTCTGTATGAGAGTTTCTGACTCTTTCCCTTCCCAGTGTTATTCTGCCTCCGTGCGCCATCTACTACTTCTCTCATTTCTTCATTTTTCAACTCTTATATAAAAGTTTGAAGAACACTAATATAGGATGTAGCTATGTGACCTAGTTTACCTTAAACTTGTAGCTAAGTGACTTAGTTTACCTTAAACTTGTAGCTAAGTGACCTAGTTTACCTTAAACTTGTAGCTAAGTGACCGAGTTTACCTTAAACTTGTAGCTAAGTGACTTAGTTTACCTTAAACTTGTAGCTAAGTGACCTAGTTTACCTTAAACTTATAAAGTATTTTTGCATGTGTGATGTAATTAAGTCAGAGTACTGCATATTTTAAGTAAACTACTCTGGTTATGGTAAATGTTATTCAGAGTTGTTTTATGAGTTGATCAGGAAAGAGGTAAACTGCAAGGTACTATTGTTAATATTTACTCTGAGTCTGCTGGTTTCTGGTACCTTCAAGGCGAACCTTTGCACCGTAATTTTTTAGATAATCGACTTTCTAAGAATGTAGCATTTTGTACATCCATGATGAGTCAGCCACGAGTATACTAATTTTCTGCCGTGTCTTACTCCGCGACTCTTCATTATTTCTCTAAGGTTACATACTTTCTCAAGGACGAAAACAATCACTGGTGAGCTCAAACTAAATGCATGACACAGAGTTCAGAAGAGGAACAGAAAGAAAAGAGACATTATTGAGACTGGAAAAAAATATCCAAAAATACTTTTCTCATGTGCAAAATTCCAGGATAAAAACCACATCAAGTTCAGGGTCTTTGCTTAAAGGAGATGAATCTTTTACTGGTGACTTTTGAACGCCCTGCCATCATTAATAAGGAAAATTATAAATACACTCCTAGATGTCTTCAACATGGAACTTTAATAAATTCAAGTCAACTCTTGATCAGCCAGTGTTGCTTACATTCGACTGTGTACGGCCAGCACCCAAAGTGTGATTGATCAGGCCATCAACAGGGAGGTGTGATACGAGACCAGGTAGTGGCGACAGTGATCCTTGGAACTCTCTACTGGTAAACTTCGGGTTACTGACACAAGAGAGTGCAGCCCACGCAAAATGGTAGTCTTGGAAACGGAGTATCCCGATGATGCCAGACTTTCCTGCAGATCCCCTGCCGTCACCCGGAGGTTTGAGGCAGTCTCCGCCTCAAGGACATTTCTTAAAATACCTTCCGGTAAAAGCTTCCTTCGATATTTCTCCGCTGTGGTAATAAGTATCCCACCTTCTTGCAAATTCTTGTTAAGACATTACCCTCGACACTGTAGTGTTCAGTTTCACGTGAATTTCCTTATGGCCATCACAAGATTTGTGGAGATCAATAAAATTATTCTATGATTCCGGACAGTTTCCTGACCTTTCCCATGATGACGGGAGCTAATGACTATACTGACAAACTGTGTCTTGCAGAAAAAAACATTCTGCTTTCTCGTGAACCTACCAGATTACATCTGAAGTACAGATACTTGTACATACAACCCGCACATAGAAAAGAGGAGCTTACGACGACGTTTCGGTCCGACTTGGACCATTTACAAAGTCACACTAACACAAAGGACAGGTGGTGTGACTTTGTAAATGGTACAAGTCGGACCGAAACGTCGTCGCAAGCTCCTCTTTGTGTGTGTATTGTTCCAGTCACGGTATTGTGCCTTATTTGTTACAGATACTTGTGTTTAATATATTTATATAGTAAAAATACGTTCATCGTGTATTTTCAGAAATATATATTTCTTCATAGAAGTGCTGGCGATGCAGTAATGACAGCATTACCACTCAAATTTTGATTTGCATAGACAATATTGAATATACAACAGCATTCTTGAGCCAAATGAACTATTATCATTGTCACATATTAGGGGAATCAATATATTGGTAGGTTGTTATATATCTTCTCTATCACTCCCTCCATCCATTCCCGCATTCTTCGTTTTCGCATTCTCTTTAGCATTTATTCCTTCGTTTTTTCTAACTTTTCCATTATTCAACCCCTTCATTCTCTTCATACTTTCCCTACATCCATCTCTGCTTTGTTTCTCGCCCTCCATTCTCTCCAACCTTCCTCTCCCTCTCTTCACCTTCCATTCTACTCTCTTGTGCCAAGACATGCGGGAGAAAAGCTTGGGAAAAGGAAGTGAGAGAAGAGGGTGAGGAGTGGGGGAGAGGGGGGGGTTGGAGAGGCGTTAAATCCACTTTTATTTTCGTCATAGAAAAAGCACTGAGAAATTTTCAAAAGGCACCGGGGAAAGCAGGCAGGGAGAAGGGAAGGCGTGGGGAAAGAGCTCCAAAGAACGACAGCAGAAGAAAAAATAAATGTAGAATAAACCAGAAATAAGAAGAGATACATAAAGACAAAGACGAATGGCGTGCAAAGGATTAATGAGAAAGAACGAACTATGGGCAGAGAACAATAGAGGAACATGGTGAATTCTGTGGAAGAATTAAAAAAAAAAGTAAACATGTGATGTCTGACCGATTTCGAAAAAAAATTCTGCTTCAGTGGCCTACACAGCTGTGGCATGCAAAGAATATGTTACATTTTATTCGAAGCATGTACACACACCCATATAGGCTGCCTCCCACCCAGCGAACCAGGTGCTAAGTGTTTAACGGTAAGGGTACCCATCGTTAAATCAGCCCTTGACAGGTGGGCCTGTCAAGGGCTGAGGAGATGTGGTATTACTCACAGTCAGCCTTTGCCAGACTCGCATAGACGCTGGTTGCTCACGGTTCTCTCTCTCTCTCTCTTGATTACTGTGGTACACTTATATTTCAAACTCTTGTACATAGTGTACATACATATATTCATAATTGAAGGAAAATACAATTTAAAGACTACTGCTGTGTTTATTTTCGCTCCAAGTCTCATTACGACCAGGTCTACAGGCCATTATTACCCGTGTGTGTAATAACAGCCATCACAGCCTAGTTGATCAAAGCACCTTCTACATGAACTTTTCTAGTTACCTCTTGAAGACGGCTACCTTTCTCGAGAAAATATTTCTTATATCTGCTGATAGAAAAATTGAAGAGTAGTGAAGCAAGGTTGTTGACACAAGGAGTAGGAAGACGAAGAAAACAAGCGGGAGGATGAGAGGAAACCATGAAGAATAAAGCAGGAAGGGGGCACATCGATAAAGGAGGAGGAGGAGGAAGAGAGCTAAAGGAGTGTCCGGGAGAAGGAAAAGACATGAATAAATCACTTGGCTACTTTGCCTCTCTTAACACCGGCGTCGCTGCCGTCGGTGCTGCTGTTGCTGCTGCTTCCGCTACTGCCGCCGCTGCTGCTTGCTCCTGATGTTGACGCTGCTGCTGCTGCTACTTCGACAACTGCCTGTGCAGCAGCAGGACAGATAGGAAAAGTTCCTTTCAAGCTCAAGGCTCCCTTTTCCTTCAAAAAAAGTTCTAATCGTTTATAACGATTTTTCCTAAGCGGTGACATTACTTAGAGGACCAACATCTAGATCTGATTTTAACTCTCTAATACTAGTGAGAGAGGCACTACAAAAAAAACTGCAACTTATATCACAGCTGGGGCAACTGCAAACACCGCCTGCAAGGTTGATTTCATGAATATTGATTTCAGTAGTTGTCGTAATCTCTTACATTTTTCGGCTGTCAAAGACAAGTGCACACCTCAGATTTAAATTAACCTGGGCATAAACTCATTGTGAGATGATACAAGGAAGTGAAGACATCTAATTTACTTATAATATTCTCTGTTTCAGCCTCTGTACGTCAGTCTGTTTTCTCTCTCTTTCGAAGACTGTGCTAATGGAGTGCGGAGCCAGAGGTGCTCCCAACAGGAAGCTATTACTGGAGGAGGGAGACGAGGCTTCTAGCAAGATGAATCTAATTGCAGTAATGATTGGCTGGTTGGTCGAGATGATTTTACATTTGGAAGAGCTGAGGACGAGTCCCAGAGCCTCTCCTCGTTACTTCACTTCTTGAAGATCCACTAGTTGGGGCGCCACCTGCCAGGTGCTCCATGTTGAATTCACTGGTCAGTATGCTGGCGAGTTGTCTTACCACTATACAGGAGAGGAATGGGGCGAGTGTTTCTCCATGCTTTTAATTAAACTAAACTAATTAAAAAACAGTGTAAAATCCAATACGTGATAAATTTCAGAAAAAACTATTCTATTTTCAATTTAATATTTTGTTTAGAGATAAGGAAAGGCACAATAAAATGCACGGTCAAATAATATTAAAACATATATTTTATTGAAATGAAGTCACAAAAGCAATTAGTGAGCCGAGACAGAAAAAATCCTTTGTGCGTGTGTGATGCAGCGAGAGATCACGAGCTGCCAGTGTATCTGTGTGGCTCTGCACTCACCTAGCTCTATATGCAAGGGTCGAGTTACACGCTAGCTCCTGTACCAGCCTCTTAACCCTAAGTTGAAGAATGAGACACTTGTGCAACATTTGGGAATCTTTACTGAGGAAACGTTTCGCTAGCTAGTGGTTTATTCAGTCCAATACAGAGAAGAACGGTAGAAGATGAAGATGAGCTTGAGGTAATCAGTCCCTCAGCCTGGAGTCGATGTGTTCAGTCCATCCGTTTTGAGAAAAGTACAGCATATGCTCGGAGAAGTGTCTTATATATTGCAATCAGGTGAGTAGAAGAAAGAGGAGGCGGAGTCACCACTGAACAGATCCATTAGTGCAAGTAGATCATACCTGTAGTTAAGGCAAGCGTAGAAGAATTCCTTGTATTAAGATCCCATTATGCTGCAGTGTCTGACATCAAACTCTTAACCCTAACCCATATTCGGATGAAGCCTGTTCTTGAAACTGTGTACGGTGTTTACCTTCTCCACCTCTTCCTCTAAAACTTCGTTAACGTCTCTGTGGTTCGCATGTGTCTTTAGCAGCTGCAAGTGTCCCCAGCTTTCCTCTCCTCGTATCGTAAAACAATCTTCTGTGTATCAAATTATCTACTAGCCTGAGAATTTTTAATGACACGATCATGTCTTCCCTTGTAGTCTATCGCCCTCAGTCTTGGTACTAATTTCTCTTTGAGCTTAAGACTCTCTCTAGTTTCTTATAAACTTTCTATGGTGGGTTCTCCATGCTAAAGCAGCATACTTCAAAATGGATCTATCTTAATTCGTGTGTAATGATCCTAATTTTTTAAGCTCCCTAAAAACATTTCTTAGGTTTGCCAATTTTGCCTTTGTCACTGAAGGTATACGCTTGGTATGTACTTCCGGTGATACACTTGGTACAAAGTTTACTCCCAGCTCATGTCACTATGTTGTCTGCAACGTCTCGCCGCCCAAGTTGTATTCCTTGTCTGATCTTCTCATTTCCTTTCCTATTTTCATTTCATTACACTACTCACAGACGAACTCAAGTAGCTATTTTCTTGGCCAAACTTGAAGCCTACTCAAGTTATCGTGGAGCCTATTCAGCAAATAATGATACACTCAGAAGAATGACATACAGAATTTATTTTCATATATATATATATATATATATATATATATATATATATATATATATATATATATATATATATATATGTGTGTGTGTGTGTGTGTGTGTATTTCTTTAACCTTTGAGTTATCATATGTGGTTGCAGGGGTCGACTCACAGCTCCTGGCCCTGCCTCCACTACTTCACTCTCCAGATTGTTCCACTTCATGATAACTCAAAGGTTAAAGAAATACTTCCTAACATCCCTATGACTCATCTGAGTTTTCAATCTCCAATTGTATTCCCTTGTTCCTATGTCCCAGAAACATTCTAGCCCTGTACACCTCGTCAATTCCTCTCAATATTATCTACGTCGTTATCACGTCCCCTCCCCCATCCCTCCTATCCTCTAGTGTCATAAGGATGAGTTCCCTTAACCTCTCCTCATAAGTTTATCTTTCTCCAGTTTCTTGACGTGTTTAACCAGGTGTGGGCTCCATACTGGTGCTGCATACTCCAATATGGGCCTGAGGCATTCAGTGTCGTGAATGACTCCTTACTTAGATGTCAAAATGCTATTCTTAGGTTTGCCAGGCGTCCATATGCTGCAGCGGTTATTTGGTTGATGTGCGCCTCAGGAAATGTGCTAGGTATAATGCTCACCCCAAGATCCTTTTTCTTAAATGAGGTTTGCAGTCTTTGATCCCCTAGCCTGTACTCAGTCTCGGTCTTCTTTGTCTTTACCTAAGCTTCATGACTTGGAACTTAGTAGGGTTAAACTTCAGGAGCCATTTGTAGAACCAGGCTTACAGCCTGTCCAAATCCCCTTGTAATCTTACCTGATCCTCGTCAGCTTGTATTCTCCTCATTAGTTTCACATCATTAGCGAACAGGGACACCTCTGAATCTATTCGTCCCATTATATTATTCACATATACAAGAAATAGCACAGGCCCTAGACTGACCCTTGTGGAACCCCACTCAACACATGCGACCACTGTGACACCTCAGCACGCACCAACACTCGCTGTTTCCTTCCTGTCAGGTATTCCCTGAACCATTGCAGTGAGTCCCTTACTATTCCTGCCTGCTCCTCCAATGTTGAACCAGTCTCTTGTGTGGTACTGCGTCGAAAGCCTTCTTACAGTCCAAAAAGATGCAATTTACCCATCCTCTCTCTCCTGTCTTACTTCTGTTACCTTGTCGTAGAACTCAAGCAGATTTGTGACACAGGATTTCCCATTCCTAAAGCCATGCTAATTGTCATGTATGAGTTCAATCCTTTCTATGTGTTCAACCACTCTTCTAATAATTTTCTCCATACTCAAGGTGTGAACATACTTATGCCTCATAGAGAATCTTGCAACCTCTACTGTCGAGCAGATGTAAGATACATCTTAGTAAGTCTCCCAGCCACTTTGTTTGCAAGATCTACAATGTGGTTCTACATACTATACATGTCAATGACACTGGTCTGTAATTTAATACTGTATGTCTGTCTCCATTCTTAAAAACTGGGACTACATTTGCTGTCTTCCACACCTCAGGCAGTTGCCCTGTTTCGATAGATTTATTGAAGATTGCATCTAGCGGCACACATAGTTCCTCTGCTCCCTCTCTCAGGACCCATGGAGAGATGTTATCTACAAGTTCACCTAGCAGTTTCTTCACAACTTCCTTGGTTATGTGCAGTGTGTCCAACACTTGCTGGTGTATCCTACCACCCTGGTTTGCTGGAAGCATTTCTGTCTCCACTGTAAATACGCTCCTGGTCACTCTTTGTGAGTTCCCCTCCTTCCTTCATCACCTTAATTACCTTATCCTTGACTGGTGTCCTCCTGATGTGACTAACAAGTTTCGGTCAGATTTGGGCTTTGATGCTATGTCATTCTCGCATTGTCGCTGGGCCTTTCTCCTCATCCATGCATGTTCGTTTCTGGTTCTTCTGTTCAACTCCTTGTTTTCTTGAGTCCTTTACCTTCTATACTTTTTTTTCATGTTCTAGCACACTTGGCTTTTGCCTTTTTACACCTCTATAGACTCACTCTGGTCTTTCCATTTTTCTGTTACCCCCTTTATATGAACTCATCTGCCTCCCCGCACTTTTTGGTCACTTGTTCCATCATTTCATTTACTGTCTTTTCCTCTAGTTCTCTTTTCCATTGCACCTCATGCAGGAATTGCGTCATACCGGTGTAGTCCCTTTTTTTGACGTTAGGCTTCTCCCGTCTTTCTTGTGTTTCTTCATTCTCCACTGATAACTCTACAAGGTATTAACAACTCAGGACTACAGGATCACTAGCACCAATGGGGCCTTTCGTGTGTAATATCTCCTATGTCTGAGCTGTTTAAGGTAAATACGAGGTCCAGCCTTGCTGGTACATCTCTCCTTTCTCTCTCTAGTTGTATCACTAACATATTGGTGCATGAAGTTTTCCAGTACGGTCTCCAGCATTTTAGCCCTACACATTTCTGGTACCCCATGTAGCTCTAGGTTTTCCAGTCAATCTCCTTGTGATTGAAATCCCCCATGATGAGTAACTTTGCCCTATCCATAAGGGCCCTTCTGGCCACCTCGGCTAGTGCATCCACCATTGCTCTATTGCTCTTATCTTACTCATGTCTGTCTCTTGCAGTTCAGTGGCATGTTGTACATCACTGCTATCATCACCTTTGGACCCCCCAGTCAGATGTGTTTCTACAATAAAGTCATCTGCTTTCTCTCTATCCATTCTTCGCATCTCCTCAAAACTCCAATGGCTTTTTGTAAGCAGTGCAACTCCTCCTTCTCCTCTGTTACCTCTGTCTTTCCTCAGGATCTGATATCCTGTTGGAAAGATCGAATCTGTTATCATCCACATGAGCTTGGTCTCTGTGAGTGCTATGATGTGTGGGCATGCCTCAATGATTCGTTCTTGCCACTCCTCACTCTTGTTATTCCAACTGCGTTGGTGTACCATACCTTCCTCTGAAAGGTGGGAGGGGTTGCTGCAGACTGGGGGTGTGGAAGGCAGGGCTAGATATTATGGAAGGCTGCTGTGATGGTGGTATTAGTGCTGAGGGGAAGGCTGTGGAGTGTGGCTTGTTTCTGGCTATTGTGTTTGGCTGGTATGAGGAGGTAGGGGTTAAGGGGGGTTCTGTGAGCATCTGTGTTTGGTGTTCCCTGAGGTTGAGCTTTCCTCTGTGTCTCTCTTTCCTTCCACTGTTGTCTTCTTACCCTCACTCTCAGTTGTTCCGTTCTTTTCGTATTATGTTGCAGTCAAGGTACACTTGTTAATATTCTCTGGAGCCCTTTAACAGTGGTTTCTGAAGTAGAATCCTGTTTCCTACCACTTCTGTCTTGAACGTCAATTTGACTTTGCGATTTTTTTCCCTCGAATACCCTCCAATTCTGAAAATTTGTTAGCTGGGACATGTCCTTCTTTCCCGTTATTGCAATGCTCTCAATCTCTTTTTTCTCCCAATGTCTTCTTTCAACATAGGTCGTCCCTTCAGAATCCTGCAGCCTATGAATAATTATTGACCTCTCCCTCGCTTCCCATTTTTTTCCCTCCATATTTCTGGATCTGATGTAAGCATTTCCTTTGTTGTTTCTCTTATCATCTCCCGGGGTGTCCGGGAGATGATAAGGGACTTCTTAGCTCCTTTTCCCCCTTTAGTCCCCTTGCTGTCCTCTGATGTTCCTGTTTTCATCACCTTGATCACTCTTCGGTCCTACAAGGACCGAAGAGTGATCCTATACATCCAACTGGGTGAAACACGAAAAACAAAGACACCGACCAAATTGCTTCACATATAGATGAGTATTTGGAGTTTGTAGACAGGCGGAGTTGAAATCCTCTTGGTGTCACTTATTAGTTCTTTATATCATACATTCCAATTTTTGTCATTGAGCTGACACAATCCCATCAACACTATAGTGTTCCTTATGAAACTGCATTCACGGCTCATCTCTGGCAATACTAACTACCGGAGAATTTGTCTCTCTACTTTGTTTTATTTTTCTTTCTTTTCCAAATCACTCATTTATAACTTGTATTTTTTTTCTGATTAAGGTCACAACCTTGATCTGTTGTTAATAACTGTGATCACTTGTGGCACAAAATCCGGCAGTACTGACCTGTCTCTCTCTGCCCCTCACTCAGCTTCCAGTAAAAAACTCCTACATTCAAATTTAAATTGTAAATTTTTTAACCTTATCGCTCATTTCAGACTCTAGAAATCTTGCTATACTCTTGTAGGTATGTTCAATAATTATCAAGTACAATGACCGCTGACAATATCCTAGGACCGCAACTAGAATGCTAAATGCTGGGAGAACTGTTTAAATACTACCGCGCGCGCGAACGTGTGCGTGCGTATGTACTCACCTAATTGTGGTTGCAGGGGTCGAGACTTAGCTCCTGGCCCCGCCTCTTCACTGATCGCTACTAGGTCCTCTCTCTCCCTGCTCCATGAGCTTTATCATACCTCGTCTTCAAACTATGTATGGTTCCTGCCTCCACTACATCACTTGCCAGACTATTTCACTTCCTGACAACTCTATGACTGAAGAAATACTTCCTAACATCTCTTTGACTCATTTGAGTCTTCATCTTCCAATTGTGACCCCTTGTTTCTGTGTCCCCTCTCTGGAACATCCTGTCTCTGTCCACCTTATCTATACCTCGCAGTATTTTGTATGTCGTTATCATGTCTCCCTAACCCTCCTGTCCTCCAGTGTCGTCAGGCCGATTTCCGTTAACCTTTCTTCGTAGGACATTCCCCTTAGCTCTGGAACTAGCCTTGTTGCAAACCTTTGCACTTTCTCTAATTTCTTGACGTGCTTGACCAGGTGTGGGTTCCAAACTGGTGCTGCATACTCCAGTATGGCCCTGACGTACACGGTGTACAGAGTCTTGAACGATTCCTTACTGAGGTATCGGAACGCTATTCTCAGGTTTGCCAGGCGCCCATATGTTGCAGCAGTTATCTGGTTGATGTGAGCTTCCGGAGATGTGCTCGGTATTATATTCACCCCAAGATATTTTTCCTTGAGTGAGATTTGCAGTCTTTGGCCACCTAGCCTATACTCTGTCTGCGGTCTTCTTTGCCCTTCCCCGATCTTCATAACTTTGCATTTGGCGGGGTTAAATTCGAGGAGCCAGTTACTGGACCACGCGTCCAGTCTGTCCAGGTCTCTTTGTAATCCTGCTTGATCCTCATCTGATTTAATTCTCCTCATTAACTTCACATCATCTGCGAACAGGGACACTTCTGAGTCTATTCCTTCTATCATGTCATTCACATATTCCAAAAATAGCACTGGTCCTAGGACTGACCCCTGTGGAACCTCGCTCGTCACAGGCGCCCACTGTGATACCTCATCACGTACCATGACTCGTTGTTGCCTCTCTGTCAGGTATTCGTGTGTGTGTGTGTGTGTGTGTGTGTGTGTGTGTGTGTGTGTGTGTGTTTGTAATCATGAAAAGCAGATGTGTCCACTTGTAGACCTTTCTTACCTTTACCCTATGTCTTGTATTGACTACATTATTCGTTTATTTACTTGTGCACCTTCCCTGTCTGTTTATGCCTTCGTGGAACAGCTACCTTGCAAGAAACCTTTTACTTTATTATCACGTGACACTCAAACGCACTTTGCATGTACGACATTTGTCCACTAGCGATAAATCTGTCCACCAGCAGAGTGTGCTTTATAATCAGTGTGGGGTTCCCAGCTGGTGGTCACGAGGTGCTTTCCTATCAGTTACTAAGAACATTACAGTTATGATCCTGAAATATAGCTTTGCGGAATTTTCCCCTGGGATGAACTTTGTGAGCACAACAAATAAGATCATGAAGGAGTTCAGGTACCAAACTACAGACGAACTAAACACTTCAGGCAGTGTGTGATTAACGCACATAGCGCGACACCGAATATAACTTGTGGAGTTCACTAACCCGACAATCTGTTCGCCAAATATGATGTTTCATGACAGCTGAGGTGGGTTTATATACACGTGACAAATTCTACACTTTGGTGTGTGTGATATATATATATATATATATATATATATATATATATATATATATATATATATATATATATATATATATATATATATATATATATATATATATATATATATATATATATATATATATATATATTTTTAATTGTGAATGGTGAATGATGAAAGTTTTTCTTTTTCGGGCCACCCTACCTTGGTGGGAGACGGCCGATGAGTTAAAAAAAATAATTGTGATTGTAGGCTTAAATTAAAAACAGTATATCTCTGGTACCTTCCAGCCCAGGGCATTGGTGAGAGTACAGGCAGGTGAAACGTGATGCTGGCCTCTTCCGCCTTCTAAAGCGACTACGGCTCACAGGTTGAGTACAGTTATTACCGCCTACGGGATGATTACAGGGTGCATAATATAACATACAATAATCTGCTCTTTAGTAGTGCCTCTCACCCATATCGTACCGGTACCTGCCATTATTATATATCATTATATCACGCCTACTAAAGATAACCAAGAGAAATATATCGACAAAGCAAAATATTTCACCTGGTCGTTGACGTTTAACCAGCTTACTGCTACTACTGCTTTTGCTTCTGCTTTGTTGAAAGCAAATACATATTTCTTAAATGCACTGCCTTTCTGGGACAAATCTGCACCGCACTGCCACAAAAAGTGTACAATATATGATGTTGACTTTGACAATCTTAAGTGGAATCACAGCGAGCCGGTACCTTATTCAGTGTCGGACGCTCTCCTTAACACACAATGATCACGAACACAAGTGGAGGAGTGTACACAAAAAAATTGTGATTTTATAATAAAAATACATGAGTATGAAGGAAAATGACTGCCGACAACTAAAGGGAAATGGGCACGAATAAGCACAAGACACCTTTACTGAAGATGTATTTGAAGTGATCAGAGTCGTAGGATCGAAACGTCTTCAATAAAGGTGTTCCATCCCTATACGTGAGTGCTAGGAGAGTAAGGGTTGAATATATAAGTAGTACAACAGACACAGGGCAGCTACCAGGAGTGGAAGACACGAATGCAGTCCCAACATTTAAAAAAAGGGACAAACACACAGGGTTCAACTACAGACTGATGTCACTGACATGCATAGTATGCATGTCAGTGACACCGCCTGTTAATGCTCCTTCACATACCAGCTGTCCTCTATAATCTCTAAGTCGAGATTTGTTACAAAATCTATTGGGTTCCCAAAGAATTTTAGGGTCACTCCGTGCTTTAGGAAGTGTCTTAATTTCTGAGGCAGGTCAGTGGAGCATCCTGGTTCTTCACAACACCTTCAAACTCTCCGTATGTGGTTGCAATCAACGAGTTCTCGTTGAATCTACAAACAGGTGAGCTTGTGATACCGACCTAACTGCTCAACACGACCGGAGAAGAGAGGACAAAGGTACACAACGGGAACAGAAGAAAAATATGGTGACATGGATGAGGATTATTTAAAAAGAATAAAACAAAATAAAGGCGAAAGAAGAAAAAATTACGAAAAAGATGAGGGGAAAAAATTGTCAGAGAGTTCGGGTGTGAATAAGAAAGTTCTAAAAATTTAAAGGATGCCTAATTGTTTGAGGTGGTGCCCGCGCAAGAGAGAAAGAGGAGAGAGAAAGAGAGAGAGAGAGAGAGAGAGAGAGAGAGAGAGAGAGAGAGAGAGAGAGAGAGAGAGAGAGAGAGAGAGAGAGAGAGAATGCAAGGGAAAGGAGAACAGAGAAAGAGGGTAGGAAGCTACGACTCCTCTTTCCCCCATCCCTTTACAAGAGCCCCAGAGGGAGGTGTCGTAACAATTATGCCCAGTAATTACCTCACCTGCGATTACAAGGGTACCAGGCAACCAGTGAAAAAAGTACCACAAGTGTTATACTCGGAATTTTGTCTGTGTTTACCCGACGCTCTCTTCTGTGAACTCCACTACAACGCATGAAATGCGTACCTGCGTGAGAAGACATGACATGAGTAGCCCATAAAAAAGACTCACGCCAATCCCAAAATCTCTTACGCATTCCCCAAAATGACACGAATATTAAATAAAGTAACAGTAGTAGAAGTAATAGTAGTAGAATTAGTAGTAGTAGTATTAGTAGTAATAGAATTAGTAGTAGTAGTAGAAGTAGTAAAATCAGTAGTAGTAGTTATCGTTGTCTTCGCCGTCCTTATCGTCATCAATATACGTAAAGTACATACAATACGTGTAGTCCGGCACACCCTTCCCTTCCCTTCCTGCATGACGTTAGCACGCAGCAGCCTTCATGGTACCCTAATATACAACTTTCATTATTCTTTTATCACCCTAATCCACTTTCCTTCTTAACAAAGTGATTCACCTTGCTAAAAAGCTTTAATGTCAACACATTGTAGCTTGGAGTAACAGCAGCAGCGGGTCTTGGCACCTCCTACCTGGCATCTGTTCTCAGAATGCGTCACAGACAACATCGACGAATTACATTAATATAAACCATGACATCATATTGGCAGGAACCCAATCACAGTCTCTATCTTGGATTACGTCATCACTATTACGTCACAAATGTCGACAAATCACCCAAACTATGACATCATATTGGCAAGGACCCAAGCACAGTTTATCTTGGGTTACGTCATCAACAGAACTTGACCACACACACAGTTCCGCAGGTTACGTCACGCTCAACGCTGGTCAGTTACAGTCTCTTAACCACGACGTCACACTAATAGAGGAACAATGGCAGTCCCCAGGGCCGCTCCATTAACGTTGTTTGGTCAACCAGAATTACCTCAACTCCATCACACTAGAAAAGGATCGATCACCTCTGAGTTCCATGTACAATAACCATATAAATAACAGAACAGGTTTTATGATGTGTACAAGCACACACATTATCATAATTTTAATCCAAACTTGTTCTCAAAATTGCATTTTAACGAAAAAGTCGAGCAAAAGCCTAATAGTTACTTTTTGCCTTTCAAGAATACCATGAACACAAAACAATAACATTGTTTTAAAAATAATTAGTCTTGCGTTTCTCGTCACATCTTGACACGAGGTAACATGTGCTCTTGCACTTACTGCAAACATCTGTGTCAGATTATTATGGCACTTGTGCCAGCAATTACTTTACCCAGACATTTGCGGTTTTAGCATCGTCACCACACCAGCTGATTAATACACCAGACAACAGAGTCAAGTTACAACCTGTGTTAATACACAATACAACTGCCTATGTTCATACAGAACGCTGTATTGCCTGTTAATGCAGAACACTGTACTGCCTGTTAATGCAGAACACTGGATTGCCTGTTAATACAGTACACTGCACTGCCTGTTAATACGATACACTGTACTTCCTGTTAATGTAGAACACTGTACTGCCTGGTAATACACAACTGCCTATGTTCATACAGAACACTGTATTGCCTGTTAATGCAGAACACTGTGTTGCAGAACACTGTACTGCTTGTACTAAGACAGTACATAATATTGCAACGTTACAAGAAGAGCTTTTGTTGAGACAATATTGCACTTTTCAGAACTTGATAAAACCTCTTGACATAGCGAAACGTTTTGTTCTAAAAGCTTGTTCTACAACATTTGACTTTTCTTCAGTACGAGTACAATGAGCAACTTGACAACACAACTGTAGACAACACGGGTCCAACACTGTACAATAACTTCATGCATGACTCTTTCTCAATAATGGAGAGAAGGAAAACCATGTCTACTGGAAAACATTTATTGGACGGTTTTAAATCAATCTGGTAATTACCATTCTGCTGATACATATTCCTCGGTCACACCCATGAGAGTGGGTTATCCTCACGAATACCTCATTCACACCCATGAGGACAGGCATGAGAGTGGGTTGTTTTCACGAGCCTCAGTTACACCCATGGGGACGACAATGCCTTCCCTCACATAGCAACAAAACTTGCTCAAATATTAAAAACTGCCCAGGAATTATTTCTTTTATACGAGATTTTGCTTGCGTGATGAGAAACGTCTCTCACTGGAGGATGGATGACAGGTACCACGACTGTCACGACACGTCATGACAGACTGACAGGTGAAAGGTAGATGATGACTGTCATATCACAAGACTGATGGGGTTGACAGTGAAGCAATGACTGTCCTGATAAGACAGTGGTAGAGAGAGAGACGATAACTGCCATGTCATAAAACCGAGGGAGATAAGAAGCAGACGATGACTGTCGTAACAAGACTGACAGGTGAACGGACGACTGTCTCGACAAGACTGACGAGATGACAGGCGGACAGGAGTGGAGGTCTGTATTGCGACACTCAAACATTTCTTTGCAAATCCAGGAATGCCAAGACAAAACCACTTGTGCTCGACACAATGCATCAAGCATTTACGGCTTGGAACAATGGACGGGTAAGAAATTTGAAGGAAAGGAGAGAGTAAGAATAAGAAATTGGAAGTATACAAAGGTTGGCTATAATGAGAGATGTCTGCCCACCCTTATTTCCAGACTTTACGAAAACCCTTGAACATAATTAGCCATAATCAAACCACTTGGAAACAAGTGGCTTTAATGGCTTGACGTGTTGGAGTGTGACCATGTGTGACTGTCCAGTGTAGCATCTGTGCTAAGGGATTCACGGAAACCGGATAGCCAGACTTGAGTCCTGGAGATGGGATGCACAGTGCCTGCGCTCTGGAGAAGAGGTGGGGTCATTTGAAGTGTGATGTCAGCGGACTTATGGCAATGAAGGAATGGACAGCTGAAAAATGGAAAATAATCGTATATCAATGGTATTCAATACCGATAAGATATTGAATTAGACACATGTGCAGCATCTGGGTATCTTTACTTTGTAGTCGTTTCGCCATCCAGTGTCTTTAGCATTCCACATATGGACATAATCTGAAAACTTAAAAATATACAAAGAAGAGAGTGGGAGACGAGGGAATCAGCCTCTCAGACTAGTAGCAGGTGATGAGCACCGTAGTCTTGAAAATAGTCGCCTGGTCTAATGAATCGCGATTTCTGGTGCGACATTCAGATGGTAGGGTCAGAATTTGGCGTAAACCTTTGGGATGTTCTGGAACAAGAGATTCGCGGCATGAATGTGCAGTCAAATCTGCAGCAACTGCGTAATGTTATCATGTCAACATAACAAGGATCTCTAAGGAATGTCTCCAGCACCTTGCTGAATTCACCCCACGGAGAACTCAGGCTGTTCTGGGGGCAAATGGAAGCCCTCTACTCAGTATTAGAGGGATGCTCCTAATAGATCAGACAGATGCAAAAACAGCCACTAAGACTGGTTTTTCATATGCATGTGTATGTCTACTCTATTTTAATTACAAATAAACGCTGGTTTTGAATATTACAACATTTCGATACGGGTTTAGCGCTCCCCATGATTATAATAATAATAATAATAATAATAATAATATTTCGATAATAATGATTAATATTGTTTCTTTTAGAGGTTGAGAGATGTTATGGGTTTACAAGAAGTGTGATTATTATTATTATAATTAGTATTATTGTTAAATTCATAAGGAAGCTCTAAACCTGCAAGTCATATAGCACCTGGGGATTGAGAGGTAATGAGGTTCGATTCAAGGAAGAGGAGCATAGCTCTAAATTCCTTGGACCAAGAGCTCCTCACCAGCATCAAGGGAGCGAGTGTGACACACAGGCAATTGGTATGCACATTAAATTTTATGGTGAGAATATTAGATGGGGCCAGGACGTGTTTATGAGGCTATATGCACTCATAATGTACACGAAACTGGTATATATCGCATATGATAACTCTTATATAATACACAAGTTAAGATCACAGTCCAAAATGTGAGATAATAAGGATAACTTACCAGATTTCATGAGTGTGCATACAGTATGAAACAGACAGAAGTGGGTGGTAGTGGGCGAGGTGGGTGGTAGTGGGCGAGGTGGGTGGTAGTGGGCGAGGTGGATGGTAGTGGGCAAGGTGGGTGGTAGTGGGCGAGGTGGGTGGTAGTGGGCAAGGTGGATGATAGTGGGCGAGGTGGGTGGTAGTGGGCGAGGTGGGTGGTAGTGGGCGAGGTGGGTGACAGTAGTGGGTGAGGTGGATGGCGGTAGTGGTAGTGAGTAGGGGCAGGTGGTGTATGATATGGGCGGTATTTTTGGCAATACAAATTAATGCAAACATACCCAAGAACAGCCAAGGTATACCTACCTGACAAAATACATGCTACTCTCACGACAAACAAACAAAAAAAGCGTGCTGCTCGCAAGAAAAACACACACTACTCACAACAATAATAAACAACACCACAACAGGCATGGGCGTACAGTTAAGTAGCAAGTCTGACTCCCGCTTACTTGACGGAGGATCGAGCCATCAACAATTCTTCCGCTGAATGACTCACACAGGTTGAATGTTGCATATTAATAATAATAGTAATCCGCTCTAAAGATCACATTCCCAAAAGTACGTTTTACCAATAGCTTAAATGATTTATTGCTTCTAAGCGGCAACTATCATTATTATTACATTCAAGGCGGAGCGTTAAACCCGTAAATAACAAAAAAGGCACAATACCGTGACTGGAACAATACACACACAACCCGCACATATAAAAGAGGAGCTTACGACGACGTTTCGGTCCGACTTGGACCATTTACAAAGTCACACTAACACACAGAGATGGGGGAAGGGGTATTTATAGGCAGGCAGACATTGTTAAATGCTCTAAACTTCAGAACACCCGTGACTTAACCTGATTCCTTCCCCTTTCCTCTCTTCCCTCTTCTCCTTTTTCCTCCTATAGGTTTTCCTTTCTTTCTTTTCTTTTGCCTTGTATTTGTCCTTTATTTTATTCGCCTTTCCTTTCCTCCCCACCCGCTTGGGTGGGCTAGCGGCCCACCCTTGCGGGCCGCTAGCCTTATTGCAGTGCTCCTCTAGAATATGACTGTCTCCACTACTACTATTACCACTACTACCACTTCCACTACTTACTTCATTAGTACCCCAGTCTATGGTACCCTCCCCTGTCTGCCTGCCTATAAATACCCCTTACCACATTTTTAAAAAATTTTAATACGTGGAGTATACCTGGAGAGGGTTTCGGGGGTCAACGTCCCGAGTACTACTATCATATCTGATAATTTAAAAAAAATGAGTAACAAAGTTTTCCACATAGAGGCCTACGTCTCCCTGTAACTTACCCTTTCACAGCCATTTATATTATATATTTTTTTATCCACATCCCACACACACACACACACACACACACACACACACACACACACACACACACACACACATCAACTCAGTAAACTGTAATATTCACAAAGTTCAGCGTCCACAAAACATTCTATAAAATTTTAAAAGCCGACTTGGTGTTTAGAAAAGTGAGTTGGTAGGCACAATGTGCTTCTTGCTTCGCCTTCATAAATTTAAACTCACTCTCGTGTATAAAGATAAACACCAAGAAATGAGAAACAAATATCATCCGGGAAAATCTGCCGAATCTTTTATTTCTTTTATATTTCTGATATGTTATTTGAGTGTGTCGGAGTTATTACTTGCTACTGGTAAGGCTAACAGTGCTGGAATTGTGGTGCAATTTGACCTTTATGACCAGTCAGCTACGTCAGGCAATATTCTAAGTGAAAATGACAGAGGTTGTTTTAAACAGGTGTCATGCACTTGTTATTATTTTAAGTAAAAAAAAAAGTAAGAGCGAAAAGAAGATAAACCTTATTATAAGTCACTTCTTATTTTATGAGATTAATAAATCATTCACCAGGGTGAGTGAGGCAAGACCTAGCTCACTGCCCCTCTCCACTCCATCCCTCTCACTGCCTCTCTCCACTCCATCCTCTCACTGCCCTCTCCATTCCATCCCTCTCACTGACCCTCTCTAATCCATCCCTCTCACTTCCCCCTCTCTATTCCATCTCTCTCACTACCCCTCTCCATTCCATCCCTCTCACTGCTCCTCTCCACTCCATCCCTCTCACTGACCCTCTCTAATCCATCCCTCTCACTTCCCCCTCTCTATTCCATCTCTCTCACTACCCCTCTCCATTCCATCCCTCTCACTGCCCCCTCCACTCCATCCCTCTCACTGCCTCCGTCCACTCCATCTCTCTCACTGCCTCCCTCCACTCTATCACTCTCACTGCCTCCCTCCACTCCATCCCTCTCACTGCCCCTCCACTCCATCCCTTTCACTGTCCCTCTCTCTTCCCCTCTCTACTCCATCCATCTCACTGCCCCTCTATTCCATCCCTTTCACCCCTCTCTACTCCATCCCTCTCACTGCCACTCTCTATTCCATCCCTCTCACTGCCCCTCTCCACTCCATCCCTCTCAGTGCCTTCCTCCATCCCTCTTACTGCTCCTCTCCATCTCTCACTGCACCTCTCCATTCCATCCCTCTCACTGCCCCCTCCACTCCATCCCTCTCATTCCCCCTCTCCACTCCATCCTTCTCACTTCCCCTCTCTATTCCATCCCTCTCACTGCCCATCTCCACTCCATCCCTCTCACTGCCTCCCTCCAATCCATCCCTCTCACTGCCTCCCTCCACTCCATCCCTCTGCCTCCCTCAACTCCATCCCTCTCTGCCTCCCTCCACTCTATCGCTCTCACTGCCTCCCTCCACTCCATCCCTCTCACTGCCCCTCCACTCCATCCCTCTCACTGTCCCTCCACTCGCTCGTTCCATCAAAGCCCCCTCCCCTCACTGAATTCCTCATAACCCTGCTCCTTCCCCTTCCCTCCGTCTCTCTCACAACACTGCCCCCTTACCCCTGTCTCACAGCCCATAGCCTTCCCTCACAGCCTTGCTTCCTCATCCTCTCCCTTCTTTACAGCCCTTCCCTTCTCCTCCCCTACCCTTCTACTAGCCCTGCCCTTCCTCTCCTCTCCCCCTTCTGGCAGTTCTGTCCCCTCCCCTCTCTCGCAGCCTTACCACCCATCCATTTTTTGGTGTTATTTCCGTCATCATGGTGAGACCTGGCTGCCTGGTTGGCACTGCTGGCATCCATCCCTACCCCTATCCCTCAACCCCATCCCTTCCCTATACCCCTACCCTTGTCCTATTACCCACACCCCTCACACTATTTTCCCTCCCTTATTCCCAACACAGTCTTGGTACCCTGGCCTCTCTCTTCCTTTCATCCTACATAAATACTGACCTACTTTATTCCATTATTTCTACTTACTCCATTATCACCACCTCCACCTCCACCTCCTCCTCCACCATCACACTCGCCTCATTTTTCATGAAATCTTTTAAAACTGCCGTAGCTTCTGAGCCAATAGTGGCATACTTGACAATATCTTCATCGCCTGAGTGAAGTCTTCCTGCTCAGGCTGACACATTTCATTATTTAATGTAAAAACCTTTTCTGTGTGAAGGAATGCGAGGGAAATATGATAGAGAAATATTGATAACTTGTCTTCCCACCTGTGAAATCTGCTGTCCATGGTCACCAATACCAATAAGCTGATAAATAAGACATGTGCAACGCCTGTAGACGTTTTGCCAACTAGTGGCTTTTTCAATTTAATACAGATATAAACGAAATACAGTAGATGATGTGATCAGTCCCACAGCCTTGAAGGTGTTCGGTACTTCAGTCTTGATGAATCTGAAGTACAGGTAGGTAGATGCTGAAGTCAGATGAGGTGCAGCAGCTGAAGGCAAACACAAAGATGGGCGGGACCCATCACTGGAAGCAGCTCATGTTCAAGAGTTGGGCCAGAGGTCAGCAAATAGGTTGCTGAACAAATCCTCTGTACCTCATCTGGCTCCAATATATATGTTCATTTTCCTACTTGTGCTTCAGATTCACCAAGACAAAGGTACTTAACACCTTCAAGGCTAAGGGACTGATTACCTCATCTTCCACTCTTCCGAGTACGTCCCTGTATTTAAGTGAAAACCCTACAGGTTGGTGAAATGTCTTCAAATAAACAAACATCTGTTGCACATGTCTCTAATTTACACTTAAAACACAGGTAGGATTCTTTCACATGGTGAAATATTTAAGTGTTGAATAGTGTTTATACTACTTAATATTACAATCTTAACCATAAAGAAATTCTACCAAGCAGCCACGGGATCACATTCCGCCATCATCTGGAAGGTGGGCGTGAGCACAGGCTGCCACCATCCCGGATCGTAATTGAAGGTTATTAAGTATATATTTCTTTATATCTCTAGAGTATAAACTGTAAAGGGGAAAAAATCTACATCATATAGAGTACGGGAGCAGTACACTCCTGATGTTACTCAATACTGTTTAATATAAAAAAAGCTTCGTAACTTTTGAGGTGAGTTGCAGCGTTGGTGCTAGTCACCCTCCTCACTGCTCCCCTCCCTGCACACAACTACACAACACTTGTATCACACTTTGCCTCACAGTAGTCGCTTCTCTTAAGTTGCTGCATCATATAACTTTTCTATCCTCCCTCTGTCCTCTTGAATTTCGTACTATACACAAACATTTAAAAAACTAGAAATAACCCTAGAAATACGTTAAAATATTGAGAGAAGCATGAGAGCTCATGCACCACAACAAGTGCACAACACATAACCTCGTGTGGTAACAGCCGCTGGTGGAAGTATTCCCCACCCTCCATCCAGCTGGCAGTGTGTGGCCTTCACACACCCGCTCTCCACCACCACCACAACATTCACCACCCTCCCTCCACAACAACATTCCCCATCCTACGTCCATCACAACATTCCTGGACGTCCCTCCGTCACAAGTACTATATGACATGTCTCGCTCTATCTCTCTCTATAACCAACCTAGTCACCACATCCAAAGTTATTCGCCTTTAGATACCTCGTCACTGACAAAGTTTTATAAGCTTATACACTGAATGTTCTCACCATGTTAACTATATTTTCCTATGTGTCACTAGAGTGTATACACCTGTGTTCCCACAACCCCCCTTCAACACTTCACTAACATACACACATACACTGGGCACTATTAAACATGATCGCCTATGTTTCGAACCCTAGAAGGAATTGACCTTAGTAATTCGTCTCCAGCGTCCTAACATTAGAAATACAACTAGAACGAATACTCCTGCTCTTACTCCTCGTCCTCCTACTACTATTACTACAACTCATTACAATCATTTTTTTAAAAAAAATCACGATTAACGCACCTTGTATAAAAAAGACAATACAAAATATTTTATTGACACAATTATTCGTTTTGCGTAGAGCTTTATAAAGTCGTGCTCAATCTCTCTGCAGATCGAAACGTTTCCCAGATAAAAACTCGCTCTACAGCGCATCTTTCCTGCACTGTTGTCGACATCTGGAAACTTCATTAAGGCACATCTGTTTTTTGTACCAAGGTCAGGAGACAGCGAATTCACAGCAAGATTCCAGAGGTGCTGGTGCCCAAGCTAGGAACAAAAAATATTTAAGAATTCTGCGAGTCCAAACTGGGAAAGGAGGTTGGCTGGAGGCATTGTGGAGGGTTATGAGAATTTCATGAGCAGGTTCCCAGTTGTCATGATCTTTAACGAACAACTCGAGATTACTAAGGGGAGCCAAGTCTCCGAGATGTGAGTAAGGAGGTGAGTAATTACCGAGAACGAGCAAAATGCGAAAAATTTGAGATAGACGACGACATCAGCAGAATTTTTGCAGAAATAAAAGAGAAGAACCACGGGAGGGAGGGAGGAAGAAAGAGAGAAGAGAGAGAGAGAGAGAGAGAGAGAGAGAGAGAGAGAGAGAGAGAGAGAGAGAGAGAGAGAGAGAGAGAGAGAAAATTAACTATATGGCGGTAAGGAAGTGCAGGGGAGATGACGCAGATGGTTGAGGCAGGCGGCACAGGCGGAGTAGAAGCGAGGCAGGTGGCAATGGTACTAAGTGGAGGATGGGTAATGCAGATGGTTGAAGCAGGTGACACAGATTAAGAGCAAGGCAGGTGGTACAGGTGGGGGAGGGTAGAGGGATCGGCTGGTGCAGGGGACAAGGAAACAGGCGACACAACAATATGAAGCGAACACAATTTTGGGTTGGACAGGCAAGTGAGGGTTGCAGAGCATTATGGCTTTCCAGACTTAAGGTATGACAGCAGACTGAAGGGATGTTTATTAGGAGTGGTAAGGCGTGGTGGGTTAAGACTATTGACTTTTGAATACTGTCTGCATTCTGCATGCAAGCAGAGACAGTGCATCTTTAATTCTGACAAGACCAGAGAATGAGGGACTCTCTTTACAGCGTCCTTCAGAAACTTCACCTGTTATCTTCCTTTATACACACCTACACTATATACACTGTATCCTGTATAATAATCAGTACTTATTATTATAGAAGTGTTGGGAAAATGGATGTTGTGGGAAGACAGGCGTATCCACTTCACTGACACATCATACGACAATATGGCTAACTTGGTGAGAATATTAGGTGTGCTTGTACAGCTTTATATTAGTGACGACGGCTCTCAAGGCGAATAGCTTTGGATATGGTGACAACGCTTGTTACAGCTTTTCCCCTCTCTGGGTAAGACTAGCAGTGAGTTGGCCCTTATGCTGGTGATAGATCTTCCTGGTGAGGAGAGCAAAGGCTTCAGAAACAACATAAGATGACTCCATGACGTCCGGGATGCAACCGGGGATAGTGCGGGGATGACGTCATAGCATCCACTCCCCACCCCCTCCCGCCCCTCGCATGCACACAGACTTCAGTCATGCACGTTCCGTTACTCGTTAAACAACGCCCACGTAACTTATGGCTCCTTGAGAGGATCAAACGTGATTGCCCTCAGGGCACCTGCACCCGCTGCGTTAACACTACTTGCAGAACTACCATCACACACCCATGACACTATCTGCATCCTTCCATAAGATACAATAGTAAAAACAAACACTTACGATACAGAAGCAGCAACAACAGAAACAGCAACAAGAGCAAGAGCAACATGAGTAGAGGCAACAACAGCAGCAGCAGTTGCGCAACAACAGAGTAGAGAGCGCGTAAGATTTACTGAAGTAAGCTGCTCTCCTGGTGTAATGTTTCTCTCGTTCCAGGTGAGAGAACCCGATAACGTCTCGCTGAGAAGCGTCACACATTCTCCTTCCACCACACATGAGAACAGTGAACCTCCTCTCACTGCAGCTTATGTGAAAGTGAAACAATCTCCATGGTTACCTGAAGACCATTTCTGGGGTCACCGCCCCCTCATACCAGTCTCACACCAGGTCTCTTAACTGACAGCCTGATCAACCAGGCTGTTGGTGCTAGCCTCACGCACTGCAGCACGGCTGATCAGGAACTAACTTGAGGAACTTTTTTCAGTTCTTTCTTTAAAGACGACTAGGGGCCTGTTGGCAACCCTTCCCTCCCCCCTCCCCATGCGCGAAGGGAGGGTTTTGGAAAGTCTTGGTCCTTTTACACTTAAGTTACTGCCTGATGTACTCACTGCACCGCTGCTCATCAATGAAGGTACAGTACAGTGCACCGTCTGCCGAGACTCTTGCTCTCCTAAAAGTTATTTCGGTGACGATTTTTTATGAATTCCTCCAGAATATATAAGGTGTAATACACAAATAAACCGCACTTAGGAGACCGAAACCTAAGATGATGTTTCGGTTTAACTCAGACCAAAATGTGTGAGTTATTTGTATACTGTTCCAGCCACGGTACTGTGACCTTTTATTCTTTCTAAGACGTAAATTATGCATCTTTCTCGCCTACGTTCCAAGGTTCTCTGTATATTCTCCAGTTCTGTAACGTCGACTGCCTTAAAAGAGTCTGTCAATGTACAGATATTCCATTCTAGAAAGAACAAGTGATTTACTTATAGAGCATCATCCTTGGCTTGGCATCTCTGTTTTGAAGGTTCTAGTTATCCAGTTTATCAACTTTCCTTGTGTTTATGATAAAAACACTGTTGTAATACATGGCGTAAGATCTAGCATTATTACTTATAAGTTGAAAACGTAAAAAGGAGGATGACAAAGATGATCCCATGTATCAGAAATCTTTCCTACGAGGATAGAGAATAGAGGGCCCTGAGTCTGCCCTCTCTAGAAAGGTGTAGAGTTAGGGGGGATATGATTGAGGTGTATAAATGAAAAACGAGCAGAAATAAAGGGAATGTAAATAATGTGCTAAAAATAACTAACCAAGACAAGACTCGCAGCAATGGTTTAAAGATGGAAAAATTTAGATTCAGAAAAGATATAGGCAAGCACTGGTTTGGTAACAGAGTTGTGGATGAGGGGAACAAACTCTCGAGTACCGTCACTGAAGCTAAAACCTTGTGTAGCTTTAAAAATAAGTTAGATAAATACATGAGTGGGTGTGAGTTGGACCTGCTTCGTATGGGCCAGTAGGCCTGCTGCTGTGCTCCTTCTTTCTTATGTTCCTCCTCTGCTCAACTGAGTAGTTTGAGTTATTTTTATACTCCGTTCCAGTTTTAGTTCTTAATTTTTTTTCCCACTGTGAAGCAACTAAAATTCCTCATTAAGCATCATGTTTTTGTAGCTACGCTCATACAAATTCTAGGATCCTCTGCAAGGATGATACTGTGCTCTGATTTCTGTCACTGATTCCACTTTGATGGGCGAAGTCAAATGAGTATAGGCGAGTATGAGTATTACAGTGCTCCTTAACTCTCTCTTGTTCAACTGCCGATAGACAGTGGTTTGCATATACAAGGGCTTCCTTTAACTAATTAATATCATTAATGTTGTTTTTCCCAAAACATAAGGTGATTCACGGTGATTTTAAAAGTTCCTCAAAGGGAAATGTAGTGAAAAAACTGTGACCCACTGAGTTAAATTTTATTCATAGGCGACAATTTAAGTAATTATAACATACCATAATTACAATCAATGTAATACATAAAAGCGACAGAAAACAAAGATTCACAGAGCCCACTGTTAAATAATGCTTTCACTCTAATGTTAACGTCACAGATTAACGTCCGTATCGAAACTGATATATTAACGCTGATTAGGAAGATGGTCTGAATTTTGTACTAAGTGTTACAATTTGATGAGTGCAAAACTAACGTAGAGTACATAGTATGCAGAATATTACCAACATTTCCAACTTACGTCACTGGGTAATTCGTCTGTACCTCGTGCCAATGTGAGAGCCAAGTATATCACCTCCAACCGACATTGAGGTAAGCAGGTGGTGGTGGTGGTGGCGATGGTGGTGGCGATGGTGGTGGCGATGGTGGTGGTGGTGGCGATGGTGGTGGTGGTGGTGGTGGTGGCGGTGGCGATGGTGGTGGTGGTGGTGGCGATGGTGGTGGTGGTGGTGGTCGTGGTCGTGGTGGCGGTGGTAGTAGTAGTAGTATAGTAGTAGTAGTAGTAGTATAGTAGTAGTAGTAGTAGTAGTATAGAAGTAGTAGTAGTAGTATATCAGTGGTAGTAGTATAGTAGTAGTAGTAGTAGTATAGTACTAGTAGTAGTATAGTAGTAGTAGTAGCAGTATAGTAGTAGTACAGTAGTAATAGTAGTATAGTAATAGTATAGTAGTAGTAGTAGTATAGTAGTAGTAGTAGCAGTATAGTAGTAGTAGTACAGTAGTAATAGTAGTATAGTAATAGTATAGTAGTAGTAGTAGTATAATAGTAGTAGTAGTAGTGTAGTAGAAATATAGTGGTAGTAGTAGTAATAGGTTGTGGTGGTGTTAGCGGCTAGTGTTCTTGCCATTGGGTTATCTCAGAGCCTTGGCAACGACTCATACGTCTTAATCTCCACCCTCCCTTACCCTCACTCACACTAGCCTACCTGTCAGCCTTACAAGAATTCTTCCACTCGCAGTCCTTCCTGAGGCCAGGTTTCCCTGACGACTGCCTGATCGATCAGTCCAGCAATTATGAGGCCTGGTCTGGGATCGGGCCTCGAAGGCTGTGACCTCCGGAAGTGACCACAAGTAACCTACAGGTAATTCTCCAAGCGCTTTACGATAACTAAGAGTTTATATATAAAGAAGACACAATGCGTGGGAACTTTTATTTAAGAGACGTTTTGATGCTACCACTACTACTATTACTATTAGTTACTACTACTACTACTACTACTACTACTAATGATAATAAAATCTGTATCTTTAATGTTTGTATTCAGATTTTCTTTCAATGTTTCGGATTCTGAATATGCAAGAGTAGGAACACTCTTGTTCTCGGGTCATGTTGACCTGCATTATGAAGTTCAAACCTCTCATTAAAACTAATAATCTTGCCTACCTAGCCCCTTCCTCCCTCAAGGATATTATGATGTGTGCTGCTGGTGTTATTTGCTTCTATTATATGGCCATGGCTCTCCTGGTACCTTGGTAAAGCGGAGCTTTGTCGGCAGTTTTATGAAACCCTTGAACCACGACAGGTCACCTCACCTACAAGAGGTGGTAATAGTTGGGATATTTATAGAGCACTTTGACCGTGTAGGTCACTCAGCGTTCACAAGCACACAATATAAACAACACACACACACACCGGATGGAACATCTCAACTTCAACCTCGCCCAGCACCTGAGTGCTCCACGTATCAGCACTATATATGTCACTAGTTTTGATATGCTGTCTCTCTCTTTTTACCACTTGTCCACTATGCCATACTTCAAATCTAGAATCACTTACCGGTTTCTGCTTTCAGGGGTCGAGTCACAACTCGTGATTCCGCCTCCCGACATCACTGGCCTCAAGGCCCTTACAATACCTACCCTTGAAACTGTCCAATGTTGTCTAAAATCACTTCCTCCTCCAACTCCTTCCAATTTTCAAGCACACTGAGACTAAAGAGGTAAGTCCCAACCACTCTCTGGCTTATCTGTCTTCAGTTGGCACCTGTGTTACCTTGTCTCTAGCTCCTCTTCATATAACACTGATAGTGCTTCCATCACCATACTCACACCTCACAGTAACATTATGGTACCTCCATCATTATACCCACCCTTCACAATAACATTATAGTGCCTACATTACCATACCCAGCCTCACAGTAACATTATGGTGCCTCCATCACTATACCCAGCCTCATGGTAACGTCGTGTATCACCATACCCACCCTTCACAAGAAGAAAGTCTCCACCAATCCCCACTCTTACAGTATCAAACAACAGATACATGCCAGTAACGCAATTAAATAAAAACAACGTCGTTTACTCAGTCTGAAAAAGTGCAGACAATGCAATAAATTAAAGAGGGGCCCGCACTGTTTACAGTGAGTGCTGGCAACAACCTGTCACACAAAGAGCGAGTGCGGTACAACAACCTTCCCAACACACACAAGAGCGAGTGCAGGTACAACAACCTTCCCAACACACACAAGAGCGGAGTGCAGGTACAACAACCTTCCCAACACACACAAGACCGGCGTGCAGGTACAACAACCTTCCCAACACACACAAGACCGGAGTGCAGGTACAACAACCTTCCCAACACACACAAGACCGGGTGCAGGTACAACAACCTTCCCAACACACACAAGAGCAGAGTGCAGGTACAACAACCTTCCCAACACACACAAGACCGGCGTGCAGGTACAACACCTTCCCAACACACACAAGAGCAGAGTGCAGGTACAACAACCTTCCCAACACACACAGACGGTGCGGTACAACTTTCCCAACACAACAAGACGGAGTGCAGGTACAACAACCTTCCCAACACACACAAGACCGGAGTGCGGTACAACAACCTTCCCAACACACACAAGAGCGAGTGCAGGTACAACAACCTTCCCAACACACACAAGACGGCACCGGTGCAGGTTCAAAAACCTTCCCAACACACACAAGAGCAGAGTGCAGGTACAACAACCTTCCCAACACACACAAGAGCAGAGTGCTGGTACAACTTTCCCAACACATACAAGAGCGGAGTGCAGATACAACAACCTTCCCAACACACACAAGAGTAGAGTGCCGGTACAACAACCTTCCCAACACACACAAGAGCGGAGTGCAGGTACAACCCTTCCCACACACACACACAAAGAGCAGAGTGCAGGTACAACAACCTTCCCAACACACACAAGAGCAGAGTGCAGATACAACAACCTTCCCAACACACACAAGAGCAGAGTGCCGGTACAATCTTCCCAACACACACAAGAGCAGAGTGCAGGTACAACAACCTTCCCAACACACACAAGAGCAGAGTGCAGGTACAACAACCTTCCCAACACACACAAGAGCAGAGTGCCGGTACAACAACCTTCCCAACACACACAAGACCGGCGTGCAGGTACAACCTTCCTAACACACACAAGAGCAGAGTGCAGGTACAACCTTCCCAACACACACAGAGCAGAGTGCAGGTACAACAACCTTCCCAACACACACAAGAGCAGAGTGCAGGTACAACAACCTTCCCAACACACACAAGACCGGCGTGCAGGTACAACCTTCCCAACACACACAAGAGCAGAGTGCAGATACAACAACCTTCCCAACACACACAAGAGCAGAGTGCAGGTACAACAACCTTCCCAACACACACAAGAGCAGAGTGCCGGTACAACCTTCCCAACACACACAAGAGCAGAGTGCAGATACAACAACCTTCCCAACACACACAAGAGCAGAGTGCAGGTACAACAACCTTCCCAACACACACAAGACAGGAGTGCAGGTACAAAAACCTTCCCAACACACACAAGATCGGAGTGCAGGTACAACAACCTTCCCAACACACACAAGAGCAGAGTGCAGGTACAACAACCTTCCCAACACACACAAGAGCAGAGTGCAGGTACAACAACCTTCCCAACACACACAAGAGCAGAGTGCAGGTACAACAACCTTCCCAACACACACAAGAGCGGAGTGCAGGTACAACAACCTTCCCAACACACACAAGAGCAGAGTGCAGGTGCAACAATCTTCCCAACACACACAAGAGCAGAGTGCAGGTACAAACTTCCCAACACACAAAGATCTTTAAGACAGTTTAATTGTGCTCCTTTCCACGTGGATGTTAAACCCTCGCACCCGCCTCACCTTGGGAGACATTACACTGAGACTCAAGGACTTGTAAGGGGGGGGGGAGATTTAAATATAGAAATTGAAAATCTTTGTTTGCCACCTTGATGTGGACCCAGATGAGACGGGACGACAGGAAGACATGCGGACGGAGGCAAGACAGAGAGGACGGCAGGCGGAAGGAAGAGGGAAGAGCACATGGAGGAGCAGACGAACTGAGGGTTGGGAAGGGAGACGGAGAGAAGAGAGGGACAAGCAGAAGAACATGCAAGTTTTGACGGTAATAAAAAAAAGTAGGAAGGAGCGATTTGCATATTCTTAACCCTTCAAGAATCCGATATTATTAACTTGAAGTCCCTTACATTCTTCTTCCACTCTATCGAAGTTACGATTCCATTTTGTTCTCTATTCCATTTTTTTCAATAGAAGAATACAGACGAAATTTGTTGTCACTAAACATCATATTGATTTCTGTGGCCCAGGGAAGACTTGCTTTACAATGACTTAGAGGTTTGCTGTGTCCTCCACGACCCTCATACTCATACAAATTCTCACATCTAAGAGCTATGTTACGGACCTACTGTTATGCTGACATATTTGTTCAGTTCAGATACGAGAATAAATGAGTGAGTGGGGTGTGTGCTGGAGTAGGTGTGCATGGGAGTGGGCAGGTACGAGAGTGGGCGAGTTAGTAGGTGGGTGGGTACGGGAGTGTGTGTGGGTGGACAAGTGGGTACAAGGGTGGGTGCGGACGTGGGCGTAAGTGGGGAAAGAGTATTAACAATTTGCAGTGGTGGGACTAAAAGGTCACGGAGTGGTGCATGCAATAAAAAGATGCACACTGGCATGCAAGCAACTACTCACCCACAGTAAACACCAGTCACCCACAGTAAACACCAGCATCGGACCCTTGTTCAGAGGAGACGGAACTTATTCTGCATTCAAAGGGTAGACCTTACACTGACGACAGCAAAGAAATAAGTAAAATACTGAAGTTTTAATATGACTTTGATCAGTGAGGCATTATCCAGACTTGAATTCTTCATGAACGAGACTCAAAAATTGTCAACATCTGCAAGATTTCCGACATAACCCTAACCCCACTTTGAAAACGTCACTGACAGCATGCAATCTGCCCCAGGCCGAGACTCTTGCAACTCCATATTTATCAAGAACCCTGCACGAAACCTCTATCACGTGCCTTAAATATTCTATGAAGAGGGAGCCTAGACACGGGGGTCATCCTACAGTCGTCAAAAAGAACAGATACAGCCCCACTCCATAAAGGTGGCAGCAAAGCAATATCATAAAACTACAGACCGACATCGCTGACGTTCCACATTATAAAAATCTTTGAAAGAATTTTAAGAAGCAAGATTACAAACCACATGGATTCGCAAAATCGACACAATCCAAGGCAGCATAGGTTTAACTTTAAAGCAAATCTTTCCTGCCTCTCGCAATTAATTAAAGGACTATTATGACATGTTTTTGGATGCACTGAAGACAAAATGCAGATGCAATATTCACAAACTTTCCCAAAGCCTTTGGTGTAATAGTACATAAAATGCGTGCAAAAGTAATAACTGGGGAAATGGGCGGATAGATATTTAATTTTTCATCTAACAGAACCCAAAGTGTAACAGTGAACAGACTGATATCGGAGGTTCTCATCCTCGTATCTGAAAATAGAAAGGCATAAATCATACCACCTTATCATCCTTCGCAGACGATATTATAATTTGTATTAGAGTGGCATTCATTGAGGACACAGCAAAGCTCCATGCTGATATAAACAAAGGCTACTAGTGGGTTAGTGACACTGATGTTCTATTAGGACAAGTTTCAGTTACTTCATTATGGAAAGACTGAAGAAATGAACACTGGAACTGAGTATAAAGCAAACTCGAATTATTCAATAGAGCAAAATAATAATGAGAGAAACATGGGCGTGATTACCTTTAACGATCACGCCAGTTTCACTATCACATCGGCAAGGAAAATAGGCTGGATATCTAGAACCTTCAAAACAAGGTATGCCAAGCCAATTAGGACTCTCTTTAGACCACTAATAGCTCCGTTCAAGACAGGCAAAATTGCAGACCTCGAAAATGTGCAGAGAACATTCAGTGCTCGTGTAGATTCAGTTAAGCACGTACAGTAAACTGCTGGGAATGTTGGGAACGTTTGAAATCCCTCAATCTGTACTCCTTGGAACATAAGCGAGAGAGGTACATTATAATCTACAGCTGGAAAATTCTATTAGCATCGGTCCCAAATCTGCACGAACACAAATCGTTCCTCATGAAAGTAAGAGGCTTGGCAAAAATACCCCTAGTGAAAAACAGGGCTGCAATAAGTACACTAAGGAACACTCAATAAGTGTAAAGGAAATCTGGCTTCATGCATAAGAGGAATTACCAACAGATCACTCCTGACTGTCCTCAAGAAGAAGCTGGACAAGTTTCTCAAGTCAGTGCCTGATCAACCAGGCTGAGGTGCTTACATTAGACTTCGCGGGGTTAGTACAGCCGGTTGGTCAGGCCATCCACTAGGAGGCTTGGTCTGGGACCGGGCCGCTGGGCTTTAACCCTCTGAACACTTTCCAGGTATTCCCAGTCTAAACACAACTCACTGCAAACACCATTCACTAATACCAAACACGCATAATAAACACCAGTCACACTAAACACTAGTCACTCACAATAAACATCAGTCACAGTAAACACCAATCACTCACAATAAACACCAGTCACAGTAAACAAACACCAATAAATCACAAACACCAGTCACAGTAAACACCAATCACTCACAACAAACACCAATCACTCACAACAAACACCAATCACTCACAACAAACACCAGTCACTCACAACAAACACCAATTACTCACAATAAACACCAATCACAGTAAACACCAGTCATAAACAACAAACACCTGTCAGTTACAATAAACACCAATCACTCACAATAAACACCAGTCACTCACAGTAAACACCAGTCACTCAAAACACCACTCACAGTAAACACCAGTCACTCCCCGGAAACACCAGTCATAGCAAACACCAGTCACTCAAAACACTACTCACAGTAAACACCAGTTACTTACAACAAACACGTCACTCACAACAAACTCCAATCACTCACAATAAACACCAGTCACTCACATCAAACACAAATCACTCACAATAAACACCAATCACTCACAATAAACACCAATCACTCACAATAAACACCAGTCACTCACAGTAAACAATGGTCACTCACCGTAAACACCAGTCACTCACCGTAAACACCAGTCACAGCAAGCACCAGTCACAGCAAACACCAGTCACAGTAAACACCAGTCACTCAAAACACCACTCACAGTAAACATCAGTGACTTACAAACACGTCACTCACAGCAAACACCAGTCACTCACAGCAAACACCAGTCACTCAAAACAAACACCAGTCACTCACAGTAGACACCAGTCACTCACAGTAAACACAAGTCACTCACAACAAACACCAGTCACTCACAGTAAACACAAGTCACTCACAACAACAAACACCAGTCACTCACAACAAACACCAATCACTCACAATAAACACCAGTCACAGTAAACAACAATCACTCACAGTAAACACCAGTCATAAACAACAAACACCAGTCAGTTACAATAAACATCAGTCACTCACAATAAATACCAGTCATCACTCACAGTAGACACCAGTCACTCACAGTAAACATTAGTCACTCACAGTAAACACAAGTCACTCACAACAAACACCAGTCACTCACAGTAAACACCAGTCACTCACAACAAACACAACTCACAATAAACACCAGTCACAGTAAACACCAATCACTCACAATAAACACCAGTCACTCACAGTAAACACCTGTCACTCACAGTAAACACCAGTCACTCACCGTAAACACCAGTCAAAGCAAACACCAGTCACAGTAAACACCAGTCACTCAAAACACCAGTTACTTACAACAAACACGTCACTCACAGCAAACACCAGTCACTAACAGCAAACACCAGTCACTCACAGCAAACACCAGTCACTCATAGCAAACACCAGTCACTCAAAACAAACACCAGTCACTCACAGTAGACACCAGTCACAGTAAACACGTAACTCACAACAAACACCAGTCACTCACAGTAAACACCAGTCACTCACAACAAACACCACTCACAACAAACACCAGTCACTCACAGTAAAAACATGTCACTCACAGTAAACACCTGTCACTCACAACAAATACCAGTTACTCACAACAAACACCAGTCACTCACAGTAAACAACACTCACAAAAAAATCCAGTCACTCACAACAAACACCAGTTACTCACAGTAAACAACAGTCACTCACAACAAACTCCAGTCACTCACAGTAAACACCAGTCGCTCACGGTAAACACCAGTCACTCACAACAAACTCCAGTCACTTACTGTAAACACCAGTCACTCACAACAAACACAAGTCGCTTACAGTAAACACAAGTCACTCACAGTAAACACCAGTCACTCACAGTAAACACCAGTCACTCACAGTAAACACATGTCACTCACAGTAAACACCTGTCACTCACAACAAACACCAGTTACTCACAACAAACACCAGTCACTCACAGTAAACAACACAAACAAAAAAATCCAGTCACTCACAGTAAACACCAGTCACTCACAGTAAACACCAGTCGCTCACGGTAAACACCAGTCACTCACAGTAAACACCAGTCGCTCACGGTAAACACAAGTCACTCACAGTAAACACCAGTCACTCACAATAAACACTAGTCACTCACAACAAACACCAGTCACTCACAACAAACACCAGTCATAGTAAACACCAGTCACTCACAACAAACACCAGACCCTCACAGTAAACACCAGTCACTCACAACAAACACCAGTCACAGTAAACACCAGTCACTCACAACAAACTCCAGTCACTCACAACAAACATCAGTCACTCACAGTAAGCAACAGTCACTCACAACAAACTCCAGTCACTCACAGTAAACTCCAGTCACTCACAACAAACACCAGTCACTCACAGTAAACAACAGTCGCTCACAACAAACTCCAGTCACTCACAACAAACACCAATCACTCACAGTAAACACCAGTCACTCACAGTAAACACAAGTCACTCAGAACAAACACCAGTCACTCTGAACAAACACGTCACTCACAATAAACTTCAGTCACTCACTGTAAACACCAGTCACTCACAACAAACTTCAGTCACTCACTGTAAACACCAGTCACTCACAACAAACTTCAGTCACTCACAGTAAACACCAGTCACTCACAGTAAACACAAGTCACTCAGAAAAAACACCAGTCACTCTGAACAAACACGTCACTCACAATAAACTTCAGTCACTCACTGTAAACACCAGTCACTCACAACAAACTTCAGTCACTCACTGTAAACACCAGTCACTCACAACAAACTTCAGTCACTCACAGTAAACACCAGTCACTCACAGTAAACACAAGTCACTCAGAACAAACACCAGTCACTCACAGTAAACAGCAGTCGCTCACGGTAAACACCAGTCACTCACAACAAACTTCAGTCACTCACTGTAAACTCCAGTCACTCACAACAAACACCAGTCACTCACAGTAAACAACAGTCGCTCACAACAAACTCCAGTCACTCACAACAAACACCAATCACTCACAGTAAACACCAGTCACTCACAGTAAACACAAGTCACTCAGAACAAACACCAGTCACTCTGAACAAACACGTCACTCACAATAAACTTCAGTCACTCACTGTAAACACCAGTCACTCACAACAAACTTCAGTCACTCACTGTAAACACCAGTCACTCACAACAAACTTCAGTCACTCACAGTAAACACCAGTCACTCACAGTTAACACAAGTCACTCAGAAAAAACACCAGTCACTCTGAACAAACACGTCACTCACAATAAACTTCAGTCACTCACTGTAAACACCAGTCACTCAGAACAAACTTCAGTCACTCACTGTAAACACCAGTCACTCACAACAAACTTCAGTCACTCACAGTAAACACCAGTCACTCACAGTAAACACAAGTCACTCAGAACAAACACCAGTCACTCACAGTAAACACCAGTCGCTCACGGTAAACACCAGTCACTCACAACAAACTTCAGTCACTCACTGTAAACACCAGTCACTCACAACAAACACCAGCCACTCAGAGTAAACACAAGTCACTCGCAACAAACACCAGTCACTCAGAACAAACACCAGTCACTTACAGTAAACAGCAGTCACTCATAGTAAACACCAGTCACTCACAACAAACACCAGTCACTCACAGTAAACACTAGTCACAGTCAAAGCGTCACCAACGAAAACAATAAATAATTTTGGAATAGGTTAAAATATTTAACACGAGTGGGGTGGGCAGGTGTTTGGGTGGGTGGGTGTTCCAGTTTGTGTGGGGATGGTTAAGTGGGTGGATGTGGGATTGATTTGGTGGTTACGTAGTAGTAGGAGTTTGGGTGAGTGGGTTGGTAGGTGGGTTGGTGGGATGGTGGGTGTGTTGATGGGTGGGTGGGTGGACGGGTGGGCTGGTGGGTGAATGTTTGGTCCTGGTGGGAGCGCAACACCCGCCTATCTCCGCCCAACTGGTTAGTCATCAACACACGATCAATGAACGCCCTCCCCCACCCACCCCATCAGGCTGGCCACCCACCCACCCACACACCTCCACATCACACAAAACTATATCCGCCCATCACCTCGCATAACATACTTCAAATAACAGGTTATGACACCCTCATCTCACCTTCAAATAACAGGTTATGACACCCTCACCTCACCTTCAAATCACAGGTTATGACACCCTCACCTCACTTTCAAATCACAGGTCATGACACCCTTACCTCACCAAATTACAGGTTATGACACCCTCATCTCACCTTCAAATTACAGGTTATGACACTCTCATCTCACATTCAAATTACAGGCTATGACACCCTCATCTCACCTTCAAATTACAGGTTATGACACTCATCCCACCTTCAAATTACAGGTTATGACACCCTCATCTCACCTTCAAATTACAGGTTATGACTCTCACCTCACCTTCAAATCACAGGTTATGTGACCCTCAACTCACCTTCAAATCACAGGTCATGTGACCCATCAACTCACCTTCAAATCACAAGTCATGTGACCCTCAACTCACCTTCAAATCACAGGTCATGTGACCCCTCAACTCACCTTCAAATCACAGGTCATGTGACCTCTCAACTCACCTTCAAATCACAGGTTATGTGACCCTCAACTCACCTACAAATCACAGGTCATGTGAATCTCAACACCCTTCAAATTACAAGTTATGTGACCCTCAACTCACAGGTCATGTGAGTTACAGATTCCATATACAGGAACTCAACAGAACACAGGCAGCCACTGGCAAAACAGTGCAATTCTAAGGACTCGACAGATGTGTTCCACAAGCATATCAACTTGGACTACTGAATGACCATCTCGTCCCCCTACCAACCACTCCCACCAAACAAATACAACAACCACAAACACCACCACCTTTAACTTTCACCAACCTGAGTAGTACTTACCTCCGGCAAAAATAATCTAGAACAACAACACAACAGCAGCAACAACAACAATAATGCAGCAAGAACAATTATTCAGCAACAGCAACAACAGTAGGAGTGGCAACAAAAGCATCACTATGAGCAACAGTAAAAGTAATAAGAAGACAAGTGGCCACGTGATTCTCCTCAGAGACCAACTCTGCAACACCCACACACTTTACCTGGCTCTGCAACACACCCACCTGATTCTGCAACGTACTCCACCTGACTCTGGGAACCTATGATTGACCTGTGACCGACTTCGAGGGCTTTTCTACCCTACCAGCCCGGCCTTTGGCCATGCTTTCTTGTCGAGTGCTTGTTTAACCAGGCTGTTGCTATTAACAGCTCGCTGGCCCTGGTTGATCTAGTACTGGGTGCAGATAATGGTCCAAGTTTCATCTTCAAGACTTCTATACTTGATCCGGCAATATTTCTGCTATCTGCTGGTAACAGGTTTAAATCTGCGACCACGGATGTTGACACAGTGTTCTCTTATTGTGCCTAAGTCTTTTCATTGGATTTATTATACACTTCCTTACATATCTCATCAATATTTTCCAGGTATATTGTACATTCTCAGGTATGTCTCTCTCTTCAGGGATAGATGTGCTAAAGGAGGAGTGTGCTAGGGTAAGGTTTAGTGGTGGTAGGAGCACAAGAGGTAAATTAAAATCAAAGTTGGTGCAATATGTTAATTTCTGTTAAAAAGTCAAAAACTCTTCCTCAAAGATAGGACTTTCAGAGAAGAGGTCAGTTAGTGTGTCTTGGAGACAGTCTATTAAGGTATGGTGAACCGACATTGCAACCTGACATTCCTCGCAGAGTAGTGCCAGGCGTTTTTCCATGAGGTATTCGTGAGTGAGGCGTGTTCCCGATACTTAAGTGAGAAAGTGTTAGTCTCCCAAATACAAAAGCACTGGGAAGATGGCCAGAAACCTAAACGTGGTTGGACAGGAAACAATTTATTGCAGTCTAGCGCGGACTACCGTTGTTGCCTGCCAGTGGTTGCGGAGTTGTCAAGAGATCACTGAAAATTAGTCCGAGAAAGGAATACTCCTGTGTGAAATTGGGAGGTCATGAACAGTTTACCGAGCGGCTGAGTCTGCTTGTTCGTTACCTGACGCGTTTGTGTTTACTAGAAATGCGACATAACCAAAGTTTTATATGAAGGGCGATGGGATATTGGGAGTTAAATTTCTGGATAGCCTGTAACAAAGTGTAAGAATATAAAATAACCATGTATACCCAACTCCATCAGGGAATTTAGAACCATCACTGTATACTGCAACAGCATGAGAATGAGAATGGGAATAATCAACAGAGTAAGTATGACGTTATAGCAGTAAAGTAAGCTTTCTAACATGGAAGTGGGGGGAAAGCAAAAATGAATCATCGGGACTTTCCAAGGAAATAGAGAAAAGTAAGATGCATGGTGGACGTAAAGGGGGAGTCAACAGAGAGCGAATACGGAGAGAAAGAGGCGCAGTAAACAGTGGCGACGATGAAACAAAGAAGCACTTCTAACATGCGTTACGGTCCTATCCATGGAAGGATCGTGAAGGTCGTGTGAGCGGGCAAAACAGAGACAATGGGCATCGTGCCGATCATGCAAAGAGAGACGTTCACCTCTGCATATAGGCTCTCAATTGGAGAACGAAAAGCCCCGAGAAACCAAAGTACCCCATGATGATGGATGGAATCAAATTCAGAAAGAGTAATGGGGAGGCTGAAGAATGCAGCTGGTTGAGGATGAGAACCAATTAAGCTGCTAGAACTGTGCCTTGGGTACTGAAACTTTGTTATGACTCGATTTTCTTTTGTTTACTACCATTCTGTGCTGATTGTTAGAAATATTTATATAATTTTCCTTTTTTTTCTTGTTACACCTATTGACTTCATTTTATAGGCTAACACTCCATGGTCACTTTGCCAAATACTTTTGCAATAATACGTGTAAACTCCCATCAGTGTTTTGGTTTTCTTGCAAAACTTTAATTATTTTCTCATAATGGCCAAATGGATGTGACAAGAAAGATCTTCCTGATTTAAATTCTTGTTGATTTGAGTTGTGTAAATCATGCATTTCTATAAAAATTGGCATCTTAGCACTTCAAAAACTTACTAGTGATATTAGACCTACTGGTCAGTAATTTTTTCGACATAGCTCTGCTGCCTCATCTGCATTTGTTAAGCCTCTGGAATTTCACCTGAATCTAAGCTCATCCTCCAAAGAACACGAGTGCTCGTCCTAATGGTACTCTGCATTTCTTTACAAATACCGAATTCCAGGAATCGGATTCAGGTACTGCGTACATGGCAATGTTGTCTGTCTATTTCTTTTTCGAGGTTTTTAAGAATTTGTGCAGTCTTCATTTATCGCGTGATGGATATGTGGTGCACAATAAAGCAACAACTTCGATAACAAAATCTAATCGTTGTGTTGATTGGGTTGATGAACAATGATTTATACCTTTCTTTCATGATATCGCTCATTTCTTTGTTATCTGTATATGACTTCTATCAGTAGAAGACCAATACTGGAAGAGGTTTTTTTAAATTGGATTTTACATATGTGAAAAAGTATTTTGGATCTGTAATAATTTCCTGAATGGCTTTTTTGTTAATTTTCTCATCTTTCTGGTATGAATATTTTTTCATGCTCTACGTTTGTAAGTTTTCGAATCTTTTGCGCCTTGTGATTTTTCGAGTAGTCAGTCCCAAAAAAATGATTTTGTAAAGTCGTTTTTACAACAAGAGAGACAAGTGCAACAGGTTGCCACCACTGGTACATTAAGATGTGCTTGCAACTTAACACTCTTAGTGTTACTGGTGCTTACCAAGATGCACTCCAGCTGGTCATACTAACATTGCACGAGGCTTGTCATACCAACTGTCCTGGTGGTTCGTGTCCACCTGGCTGTCGTCTTGAGAATTAAGAATCAGGCCGCAAAAAAACGTTTGTGAGGAGTGTGCGAGGCTAAGATGGCAGCCACTGAGAACGCTCTCTTGTATAGTCCGTAAGCGAGGTACACAAGTGCAACAAACACACCTGTAATGATGATTATGCCAGACTACACCTCTCACACAGGCTCTCCAGGGGTTGGTAACACCTTCATGTGGCGCCAATTACTTCTGGAAACTTTCTAATTAATCTCAAAAGAGAAGGAAATATGAAAGAAGGAAAATATAGATGAAGACGAAAGAAAAATTATTTTTATTTATTTTTACTAATTATTAATTAATATTACTGGGGATGCGCTAAACCCGCAGAGGTCACACAAAGTCTAGGTAATGGGAGACAATCATGTTTGATCCCAAAGAGTTCATGATCCTCAGATCAAAAGCTTTTCTTCAAAGAGGCACTGCCCGTGGAATTAAACACAAGAAAACAATGAAGAATAAGCTACACTCCTATGCCACTACTTGTACACTTTGGTCATACAAAATTTCTTAGATAACGAAAAATAAGGATATAAAATTCTTGTTACAACAATGAAAAACACTTAACGATGATTACTTGCTTGCTGTTCCAACTGGTAGGCAGTTGGGATGTCACTCCAAGCCCAAAACTAAATCTTAAGTCAGTTACGTAATTATTCTAACTAATGTCTATTACTGATGAAAGGTGACACTTACATGTTTATATCAAACTTAATTTAGCACAAGCCTTTTAAATTTGAAATTAAGGGGGTTAGAGATCCAAATTTCAGCTTGGTGATAAACATTTTTATACTCAGCATATTTAAGCTGACCTCATCAACTCTGTTCCCAACATTTTACTGCACCCCTTCAGAGGTTTCCTGTAACAGCCAGCAGAGGGCATGAGGGGGGTTGGCCTAATGACACGACTGGCCCGGCCGGCTCTGACTTTCACACACGAAATACTTCACGAAATAGATAACCATAATACTAGTAATAACACGAAGCAGATGATCTGACAGGAGCAACGTGAGATATTACGTCCCTTCCATCCTAAATTACCTTTTCCTTTCTCGTACCTCAATATTAACGCTTGGTATTACAACTCTATATTCTTTCATGCTTTCTCAATTTCTTGCCCAACCCCCTTCCATACACTGCAACAACAACACACTACAACATTAATCACACTCCGCAACGGTTTGCAGTATACATTACCCATGTATTTACTCCCCTTCCACTTCAACCTTCCGTCACTTACACATTGAAATATTTTACTTGGCACAATAAAACTTTATTGCTTCCTTCTCTCTTTCCTTCCTGAACTTAGCGTTCTTCATTCTTCTATATCTACTACTGTAGTTTATTTCGTACTTGCATGCTTTCTACAGCTATTAATTTACTCGGAGGGTATTCCGGGGGGCAACGCCCCGATTATTAATATAGTGGTAACCCTGAAACAAAGAGCAAATCAACGTGATTTCCTACAGAGGTAGTAACAGTAAAGATGCGGGGCTCAAGAGCCGGAGCTCTGTTCTCGTGCACGCGCACGCACGCAACACACAAGTGCACACACACACACTCACACACACTGGGCCAGGAGCAATTACTCGAACCCTGCAACCACAATTAGGTGAGTACACACACACACACACACACACATACACAAAGGTGAGAACATACCTGTTGACAGGGGTAAATAGGCTACAAGATATTCTTGAGAGACTGCAAAAATGGCCAAACAAGTGATTACTAAAGGTCAACCACACCAGGTGTTAAGTAATGAGAGTATAAGTAACGAAGACCAGAGAGTTCCACTTACAGGACGGGAGGGAGGTGAGGCCAATAAAGATATAGGAGTAATCAATACAACAAACCTGTTCTTCGTAATGTAATATTAAAAATAATATTATCAGATACATGTGTTGCTGGTAAACATAAGAAGGACTTCAGAAATCTAGAAAAGTACGCGTTAAAAGACACATTTCACCTCTACATATATACAATAAGAAATTACTTAATTCCTGTTCAGGGATTCGAAGCATTTTGCTACTGTCAGTGTACAGGTGATATGCTGCCTTAATAGTTCACGTGCACACTATAGGCCTTAAACCTAACTCTTGACAATACACGCCAAAACTAACCCTTGGCCTTCTCTCTCATTTACCTGCTACATCCTTGCCTACCATATTTACTACTACTTTGCCGCCCCTATCTGTTAGAGCCCTGCCAGCTGGTGTCACTAAAACATGGCTTCCCTGACTCGAGTCACAGTACCTTTGCATCTCACCGTCACATGTTAGTTATAAAGACTTGTCATCTTCATCGTGAGTGCATATCACTGCCAATTCTATCCTGTTCTACCCAAAACCTACCATCTGCATCTCTACAGCAGCTGACACAGCAGCCAGCCCTCACCACCACCAATAACACTACCACCCCACACCACCATTACCTCCCACACATCTTTCACCAGCGCCGCTACGCTGGCTTCCTTCCGTCAGCGGAAACGCTTTTTGCCGTCATTTCAGCTTTTCTTCAACTGTTTTGTGTGTGACGTCAGCATCATGCAGGGAACAGTGCGTCATCAAATGTATCCTTAGTACAGCGGACTGCTGTGATATACCTGAGACTCGATCACTGATATATCACACGTGTATAACCGCTTCACGAGGTGTCACTTAAACAACGTTACACAGTTAATAACACTTAGAATTAATTAACAAATTATAATTTACGCTCTTCACACTGAAAAAAATGAGTTCCTCCAGACACAGTACTCATAACAATACTACTGCTACTACCCCAGACACAGTACTCAACAATACTACTGCTACTACCCCAGACACAGTACTCAACAATACTACTACTACTACCCCAGACACAGTACTCAACAATACTACTACTACTACCCCAGACACAGTACTCAACAACACTACTACTACTACCCCAGACACAGTACTCAACAATACTACTACTACTACCCCAGATACAGTACTCAACAATACTACTACTACTACCCCAGACACAGTACTCAACAATACTACTACTACTACTACCCCAGACACAGTACTCAACAATACAACTACTACTACCCCAGACACAGTACTCAACAATACTACTACTACTACCCCAGACACAGTACTCAACAATACTACTACTACTACCCCAGACACAGTACTCAACAATACTACTACTACTACCCCAGACACAGTACTCAACAATACTACTACTACTACCCCAGACACAGTACTCAACAATACTACTACTACTACCCCAGACACAGTACTCAACAATACTACTACTACTACCCCAGACACAGTACTCAACAATACTACTACTACTACCCCAGACACAGTACTCAACAATACTACTACTACTACCCCAGACACAGTACTCAACAATACTACTACTACTACCCCAGACACAGTACTCATCAATACTACTACTACTACTCCAGACACAGTACTCAAGTACTCAATATTACTACTACTCCAGACACAGTACTCATAAAAATACTACTACTACTGCAGACACAGTACTCATAACAATACTACTACTACTACCCCAGACACAGTACTCAACAATACTACTACTACTACCCCAGACACAGTACTCAACAACACTACTACTACTACCCCAGACACAGTACTCAACAATACTACTACTACTACCCCAGATACAGTACTCAACAATACTACTACTACTACCCCAGACACAGTACTCAACAATACTACTACTACTACTACCCCAGACACAGTACTCAACAATACAACTACTACTACCCCAGACACAGTACTCAACAATACTACTACTACTACCCCAGACACAGTACTCAACAATACTACTACTACTACCCCAGACACAGTACTCAACAATACTACTACTACTACCCCAGACACAGTACTCAACAATACTACTACTACTACCCCAGACACAGTACTCAACAATACTACTACTACTACCCCAGACACAGTACTCAACAATACTACTACTACTACTCCAGACACAGTACTCAACAATACTACTACTACTACCCCAGACACAGTACTCAACAATACTACTACTACTACTACTCCAGACACAGTACTCAACAATACTACTACTACTACCCCAGACACAGTACTCAACAATACTACTACTACTACCCCAGACACAGTACTCAACAATACTACTACTACTACTACTCCAGACACAGTACTCAACAATACTACTACTACTACCCCAGACACAGTACTCAACAATACTACTACTACTACTCCAGACACAGTACTCAACAATACTACTACTACTACTCCAGACACAGTACTCAAGTACTCAATATTACTACTACTCCAGACACAGTACTCATAACAATACTTTTACATAACAAGAACTTTTACAAAGAAGATAGGCTAAGCCAAAGATACAATAATATATTAATATCAACATTCAGGTGATCGTCTTCCTCCTGCTGCCACAGTCACTCACGGTAGTTCCTGGTTATTATGGAACAAGACCTAACGAGTGATCCAGCAAGGGCAATACACCTGTGTCTACTTTTAGGTTGCAGGCCTGGGCATTTGTTACTCATTACACATGAACGATACGCATCTGGAATACATATGCGTGGGTTCAGAACATACGCAGCTTGCGTATATGAGCCATGAATGTACAGTATTGTGGAGAAAAGGATATAATATACATATATATACATATCATTCTAGGTAGTAGGTTGGTAGACAGCAACCACCCAGGGAGGTACTACTGTCCTGCCAAGTGAGTGTAAAACAGAAACCTGTAATTGTTTTACATGATGGTAGGATTGCTGTTCTCATAAACACGCGGGATACCAGGTATAATTGCTACTTCTACTTATACTTAGGTCCACTACACACATACATACATGCATTTATATATATATATATATATATATATATATATATATACATAACCATCTGGGTTTTTATATTTTCTTAATAGTTCTTGTCCTTTATTTCCTCTAATCTCCATAGGGAAGTGGGACATAATTCTTCCTCCGTAAGCCATGCGTGTCGTGGGAGGCGACTAAAATGCTGAGAACAAAGGGCTAGTAACCCTTTCTCCTGTATACATTACTAAATTTAAAAAGAAAATTTTTCTTTTTTCTTTTTGTCACCCTGCCTCGGTGGGATACGGCCGGCCGGCTTGTCTTGCACACACACACAAATATATATATATATATATATATATATATATATATATATATATATATATATATATATATATATATATATATATATATATATATATACACACACACACACACAAGTCTGCTCTGTTTCTTGTCTGCCAGGATAAGCGGATATTCGTGTGTATGTGTACGTAGTTATGGATATTTTTGCCTATTTATAATATTGCTTTTCAATAATTACTTGCCATCTCCCCGCCCCTCCCTCGTTCTCCTCTGAAAGTTTGCTCATTTAGCCCAACCCTCAAGAGGTAGACACTGGCTCACCACAACCGCAAGAGCACCTTTTCAAAACCATAAATTATCACCTCTTTTCTACCCACAATATACCCTCTCTCCCATTATAGCCTTGTGCATTACCGACCCAATAATACCTCTTCTCATAGGAAACGATAAACACAGCGCCAAGGAAGGGAAGGATGACTTCAATTATTGGGATCAAGAGTCCTTCACCAAGATGAAAGCACCCCGTTGAGGGACGAAACCTGTGAAGCTCACGCAGGTACTGAAGCCATAACTTACTTTTGATAAGACTACCGACTCTACATTAGGTAAGTGAACACGTAACCAACAATAAGGTATTTACTGGTCCTCTCAAAACCAGCTTCATCGAGCCATTGTAAACACCACATGGACACAGAAGCTACATAAAGGCAGCTGGGGCAATCTTAATAGTAGCAGCAGTAATAGTAGTCGTAGTAGTAGTAGTAGTCGCAGTAGTGATAGTAGTAACAGCAGCAGTAGTAGCAGGAGTAGAGGTAGTGTTAATAGTGGTGGGTGAGCCACTAGTAGCAGTAATATTGAAAGTTGTGTGTGGAGAGGAAGGAGTTAGAAATGTCCATTACGTTACGTTAGGTGTTAGAAATGTCCATTACGTCACAGGGAAGGGGAAAAGGTAGTTAGTGTATATGTAGTTACTGAGTCAAGATACACATCAGTCACTCTCAGCAACTGCACAACAGCAGTGAAGCGAGCCTAGTGCTCTACTACGGACACAACCGATGACACTGAGTCAAAGACAAACTATATGAGTTGTCACACGCTTTTTAAGCTGCTTTACTTGAGCCCCTGAGTGAGCCATATCATTCCTGACAAACAAATTAACAACTCTGTCTACCATCGCAGACAGGAAGAAGAGGGGTGACGGACAGGAGCACAGCTGCAGCAGAAAATTTTGAACATCCGGCTGTGGCTAGCTGTCAATGACTCTCACAAGTCTTCCACTGCACCGATTCAATCTGTGCCTGCGAAGTTCCCAGAAGACTATTCACCTGAATATAAAAATAAATCCTTACGAGAGTCCACTAGACCCGAGTTCTCTGATATCAAAGTAGGTGCCCTGCAGGGAATGAGACCACTGCAATGTATCCACAGAGACCACTGAAGGTATCAACAATGAGAATACCAAAGGTATCCACAAGGAGACCACTGAAGATATCCACAAGAGGAGACCACTGCAAATATTCACAAGAGGAGACCACTGAAAGTATCCACAAGAGAGACCACTGAAGTATCCACAAGGAGACCACTGAAGGTATCCACAAGGAGACCACTGAAGGTATCCACAAGGAGACCACTGCAAGTATCCACAAGGAGACCACTGAAGGTATCCACAAGGAGACCACTGCAAGTATCCACAAGGAGACCACTGAAGGTATCCACAAGGAGACCACTGAAGGTATACAAAAGGATACCACTGCAGGTATCCACAAGGAGACCACTGAAGGTATCCACAAGGACCACTGAAGGGTATCACAAGGAGACCACTGAAGGTATCCAAAAGGATACCACTGCAAGTATCCACAAGGAGACCACTGAAGGTATCCACAAGGAGACTACTGCAAGTATCCACAAGGATACCACTGAAGTATCCACAAGGAGACCACTGAAGGTATCCACAAGATCACTTCAAGTATCCACAAGGAGACCACTGAAGGTATCCACAAGGAGACCACTGTAAGTATCCACAAGGAGACCACTGAAGGTATCCACAAGGAGACCACTGTAAGTATCCACAAGGAGACCACTGCAAGGTATCCACAAGGAGACCACTGCAAGTATCCACAAGGAGACCACTGTAAGTATCCACAAGGATACCACTGAAGGTATCCACAAGATCACTTCAAGTATCCACAAGGAGACCACTGAAGGTATCCACAAGGAGACCACTGTAAGTATCCACAAGGAGACCACTGAAGTATCCACAGGATACCACTGAAGTATCCACAAGATCACTTCAAGTATCCACAAGGAGACCACTGAAGGTATCCACAAGGAGACCACTGTAAGTATCCACAAGGAGACCACTGAAGGTATCCACAAGATCACTTCAAGTATCCACAAGGAGACCACTGAAGGTATCCACAAGGAGACCACTGTAAGTATCCACAAGGAGACCACTGAAGGTATCCACAAGATCACTAAGATCCACAAGACACTAGTATCCACAAGGAGACCACTGAAGTATCCACAAGGAGACCACTGAAGGTATCCACAAGGAGACCACTGTAAGTATCCACAAGGATACCACTGAAGGTATCCACAAGAGACCACTTCAAGTATCCACAAGGAGACCACTGAAGTATCCACAAGGAACCACTGAGTATCCAAGATCATCCAATACACAAGGAGACCACTGAAGGTATCCACAAGATCACTTCAAGTATCCACAAGGAGACCACTGAAGGTATCCAAGATCCACAAGGAGACCACTGAAGGTATCACAGAGCCACTGTAAGTATCCACAAGGATACCACTGAAGGTATCCACAAGATCACTTCAAGTATCCACAAGGAGACCACTGAAGGTATCCACAAGGAGACCACTGTAAGTATCCACAAGGAGACCACTGAAGGTATCCACAAGATCACTTCAAGTATTCACAAGGAGACAACTGCAAGTATCCACAAGGATACTACTGCAAGTATCCACAAGGAGACCACTGCAAGTATCCACAAGGACACCACTGCAAGTATCCACAAGGAGACCACTGCAAGTATCCACAAGGACACCCCACTAGGATAATTACCTAGGGGGAAATTCACCCAGTGCTGGTGTGATAATAGACATCAATTATTTAGGCTAATTATTCAACTTTTGAGACCTGTGTGACTGAATTAAGAACAGTTAGACACTCCCCAAACAGCAGCAGCAGCAGCAGATTCATTAACGGCACTCCATCATTAATAGCAGCAACAGCGCTAGTAACACCAGCACAGGCAGCACCAGAAGTACTATTAGTGGCGTCAGCATCACAATAAGTAGCAAAAGCACCTCAGCACATGCAGCAAGCTCAACAAAACAGAAGCAAGATCACCAGCAAGACCACAAGCTTCTGCAAGATCACCAACAATAGCACCAGCAAGATCACCAACAATAGCACCAGCAAGATCACCAACAATAGCACCAGCAAGATCACCAACAATAGCACCAGCAAGATCACCAACAACAGCACCAGCAAGATCACCAACAATAGCACCAGCAAGATCACCAACAACAGCACCAGCAAGATCAACAACAATAGCACCAGAAAGATCACCAACAATAGCACAAGCAAGTTCACCAACAACAGCACCAGCACGATCACCAACTGCTGCAAGATCATCAACAACAGCACCAGCAGAAGAAAGCCCCTGCGGAATAGGCTTTCCCTTCAGTCAGAATACTGTTTTATTTGGGATCTATTGAGTTGACAAGCGTTTATTATGGACTTGACCAGCGTTTATTATGGGCTTGACCAGCGTTTATTATGGACATGACAAGCGTTTATGATGGACCTGATCAGCGTTTATTATGGACTTGATCAGCGTTTATTATGGACTTGACCAGCTTTTATTATTGACTTGACCAGCGTTTATTATTTATTTACAGCATTGGAAATCATTTAAAATTCACAAGTGACAGAGGAAGAAGACGCAAGAGACATGTCTCTGTCTGGAGACGTGGTAGCTGCTTCAAGACGTCTCCTCAGTGTTCCACTCAAACATTTTCTTATTAAAAACATTACGACTATTATCGCCGTCAACTATTAATTATAAGTATCTTACGTATCCACCATAAGTGCGAATTTACAAAGCATCTTGTGAGTGTTCAGGAGAGGTGTTAAGACGGTGTCTCGCTGATATACACAGATTTGGTTATCAAGACCCCGGGCTATACACAAGCTTAAAGGTGATACATATAGCATGATTGATCAGAACAGCAACCAGGTGGAATGGTCTAGGACCAGACCGCGTGGGAAGTTTTTCCTCCCTCACGAAACCATCAGAAAGTAAATCAACCAAATTCTACATTCTTATGCATTCTACGAGAGCAAGGATTCAAGGCGTCTCTCAGCACCATCTTCCGCGAACATTCAACCCGGCAATCAGGGCTGCAAATGGTGCAGCAGATCTCCGTAGCCATACAAGTTCATGTTAATTCGGCTGCTGGCGCTGATCTTCCCGTGTCTAAGGATTTCTGGGTCGCTCCTCAAACTCAGTGGCTACTTGCGAATATTGCGTTCAGATCCTGGCCCGAGCGTAGCTGGATTGCTTTTCACGGGCAATATTCACTCAAGAGCCGCAGAAAGTTAAATTGGGGCGTCCCAACACACACTTAACACTCACACCCTGGTCTTAATGACTTCACAAGTTGTACAACACTACCGATAACCCATAGGCCACCGCCTCCCTGATCTCGCTAAAATACAAATAACTGCCAAACATTCACACAATCGGAGAGACGGGAAAATCAAGAGCAAAGTCAGTGAACTAGATTTCCACTTCGTGATAGGAAGATACAACTCCAGTAATTTACCCCAAACACTAATCTGGGAACCCGGGATGAAGAGCAGGAAGAGTGCAACACACCTCGCATCTGGATAATCAATTTTACATCTGTGGATGAGGAAGATGCAACACACCTCAAGGGAATCTTACATCTGTGGATGAGGAAGATGCAACACACCTCAAGGGAATCTTACATCTGTGGATGAGGAAGATGCAACACACCTCAAGGGAATCTTACATCTGTGGATGAGGAAGATGCAACACACCTCAAGGGAATCTTACATCTGTGGATGAGGAAGATGCAACACCTCAAGGAATCTTACATCTGTGGATGAGGAAGATGCAACACACCTCAAGGGAATCTTACATCTGTGGATGAGGAAGATGCAACACACCTCAAGGGAATCTTACATCTGTGGATGAGGAAGATGCCACACACTTGTTCAACATCTGAACAAGTGTTGTGGATTTTTTTTCAGATGGCGCAGATCGTTCACAAAATGGATGTAGCTAAACAAACACGTTAAAAAACGAAAAAAGTATTTAAAGAATGGATTACATGTGGAAGCGTGGAAACACCCACAAATATTTTGACGATTTGCTAAAAATCTGCTGAAAAAATATTGATATAAGAGAACCTGGTTAAGGTGGTGCTTAAGAAAGACTGATACAAGAGAACCTGGTTAAGGTGGTGCTGAAGAAAGGTTGATACAAGAGAACCTGGTTAAGGTGGTGCTGAAGAAAGGTTGATACAAGAGAACCTGGTTAAGGTGGTGCTGAAGAAATGTTGATACAAGATAACCTGGTTAAGGTGGTGCTGAAGAAAGGTTGATACAAGAGAACCTGGTTAAGGTGGTGGTGAAGAAATGTTGATAAAAGAGAACCTGTTAATGTGGCTGTGTGGAGAGCAACGCAAGACACTGACACAATATATAACGCACACTATGTTGATGGTACACACCACCAACAAGCTCATGAATAAGATACATGTGCTACAACACCTGGGTATCTTTATTGCTGAAACGTTTTGCCTGCACAGCCAGCTTCTTGTCTCCGGTTTGTATTCACCTGTATTTCACTGAAGAAGACTATTGTGTAGGCGAAACGTTTCTGCCAAGTTCTGAGCACTTGTCTTCTTCATCAATCTAACGTATTTATTTGTTTCGTCAACACTCAGCCTTAATAACTGACTGAGACGGTAACCTTCACCTTTGAACTTCTAATATATAAAACAGCATGACTGGAAAAGGTCAGGGTTGAGCCCTGAGCTAAACATGAACTCATCGACGTCATCAGAGTATATTAGTATCTACCTGTCAGGTGTCTACCAGCTGATATCTCCGTAGATCATTGCATCCCCCGCCCCCGCGGCCCGATCTGACATCAACTACTACAGTTAGTTACTTGGTGAGATGATCAGTTCTGCCAAGACTTCGGCATTCCGTTAGCCGGACTTGACTCCTGGAAGTGGGGAGTACAGTGCCTGCACTCTAAAGGAGGGGTTTGGGATATCTGCTATTTAGTAATATCTAAATTGTCGTATCTGCGCGCCTCTGGCAAGACAGTGATAGTGTGAATGATGGTGAAAGTGTTTCTTTTTCGGGTCACCCTGCCTCGATGGGAGATGGCCAGCGTGTTAAATATATATATATATATATATATATATATATATATATATATATATATATATATATATATATATATAAAGTAGGATAAGCATTTATAGAGGGTGTGGTAAGTAAGTTTGGGGTGCCAGGTGTAAATGATAATGGGGGCCCTTTGATTGAACTTTGTATAGAAAGGAGTTTGGCTACAGGTAATACATATTTTAAGAAAAAGAGGATAAATAAGTATACAAGATATGATATAGGGCGTAATGGCGTAGTTTGTTGGACTACGTATTGGTAGATAAAAGACTGTTGAGTAGACTTCAAGATGTATTATGTTTATAGAGGGGCCTCAGATATATCAGATCACTTTTTATTTGTAGCTACAGTGAGAGTAAAAGGTAGATGGGATACAAGAAAAATGAAAGCAGCAGGTAAGAGAGAGGTGAATGTGCCCCGTGGCCTGGTGGCAAAAGCTCTCGCTTCACACGGTGAGGGTTCCGGGTTCGATTCCCGGACGTGTTTCCTTACACCGGTTGTCTGTGTTCACCCATCAGTAAAATGGGTACCTAGGTGTTAGTCGACAGGTGTGGGTCGCATCCTGGGACAAAACTGACCTAATTTGCCCGAAATGCTCTGAATAACAAGGAGCATTCTATATAGTAGCATGTCATTGATGTCAGCTAGGCCTGTATTACAAGTACTTGTAGTAAATAAAGATATTATTATTATTATTATTATTATTATAAAGGAGGAGGCAGTTAGGGTAAGATATAAGCAACTATTGGAGGATAGAAAGGCTAGTAAGAGTATAGGCAATGGGGTTGAAGATGTATAGGGTAGGTTTAAGAACGTAGTTAGTGTTAGAGCGTTCAGCAGAAGTTTGTGGTTACAGGAAAGTGGGTGTGGGAGGGAAGAAGAGCGATTGGTGGAATGATGATGTAAAGAGAGTAGTAAGAGAGAAAAAGTTAGCATATGAGAGATTTTTTACAAAGTAAAAGTGATGCAAGGAGGGAGGAGTACATGGAGAGAAAAAGAGAGGTTAAGAAAGTGGTGAAGCAATGCAAAAAGAGAGCAAATGAGAGAGTGGGTGAGCTGTTATCAACAAATTTTGTTGAAAATAAGAAAAAGTTTTGGAGTGAGATTAATTAAGTTGAGGAAACTTAGAGAACAAATGGATTTGATTGTTTAAAACAGGAGAGGAGAGTTATTAAATGGAGAGTTAGAAGTATCAGGAAAATGGAGGGAATATTTTGAGGAATTGTTAAATGTTGATGAAGATAGGGAAGCTGTGATTTCGTGTATAGGACAAGGAGGAATAATATCTTGTAGGAGTGAGGAGGAGCGAGTTGTGAGTGTGGGGGAAGTTCGTGAGGCAGTGGGTAGAATGAAAGGGAGTAGAGCAGCTGGGATTGATGGAATAAAGATAGAAATGTTAAAAGCAGGTGGGGATATAGTTTTTGAGTGGTTGGAGCTATTATTTAATAAATGTATGGAAGAGGGTAAGGTACCTAGGGATTGGCAGAAAGCATGCATAGTTCCTTTATAAAGACAAAGGGGACAAAAGAGAGTGCAAAAATTATAGGGGAATAAGTCTGTTGAGTATACCTGGTAAAGTGTATGGTAGAGTTATTATTAAAAGAATTAAGAGTAAGACGGAGAGTAGGACAGCATATGAACAAGGAGGCTTTAGGAAAGGTAGGGGGGGGGTGTAGATCAAGTGTTTACAGTGAAACATATAGCTGAACAGTATTCAGATAAGGGTAAAGAGTGTAGATGAATGGTTCAAAGAACCGACAAGTTGTTAAATTAGACACATATGCAACACTTGGGTATCTTTATTGAGGAAAACGTTTCGCCACACAGTGGCTTCATCAGTCCAATACAAAGTAGAAAGTTGAATGGAGAGGAGGAGTTTGAGGTAATCAGTCCTTCGGCCTGGAGTCGATGTGTTCAGTCCATCAATCTTGAAGCAAGTACAGCATAGGGCAAATAGAAGTTGCTCATATACTGTAGACAGGTGAGACGAAGCAGGAGGAGGTCATAGTGGTACCATCCACTAGTCGAAGTAGGTCTTCGCCCTAAGGTTGGACAAGTGTTGAAGAATCCGTTTGTATCAAGATCTCAAGATGTTGCTGTGTCAGACAGGATATAAGCAACTTCTATTTGCCCTATGCTGTACTTGCTTCAAGATTGATGGACTGAACACATCGACTCCAGGCCGAGGGACTGATTACCTCAAACTCCTCCTCTCCATTCAACTTTCTACTTTGTATTGGACTGATGAAGCCACTGTGTGGCGAAACGTTTTCCTCAATAAAGATACCCAAGTGTTGCATATGTGTCTAATTTAACAAGGGTAAAGAGGTTTTTGTGGCATTTATGGATTTGGAAAACGCTATGACAGGATGGATAGGGGGGCAATGTGGCAGATGTTGCAGATGTATGGAACAGGAGGTAGGTTATTGAAAGCAGTGAAAAGTTTTTAGGAGGATAGTGAGGCTCAGATTCGAGTATGCAGGAGAGAGGGAGATTATTTCCCAGTAAAAATAGGCCTTAGACAAGGATGTGTGATGTCACCATGGTTGTTCAATATATTTATAGATGGGGTTGTAAGAGAGGTTAATGCTTGGGTGTTGGAAAGAGGTTTGGGTTTAAAAGATAAAGAATCTAACACAAAGTGGGAGTTGTCACAGTCGCTCTTTGCTTATGACACTGTGCTTTTGGGATATTCTGAAGAGAAGTTGCAGAGGTTAGTGGATGAGTTTGGTATGGTATGTAAAAGAAGAAAATTGGAAGTGAATATAGGTAACGAAAGACTGGATATCAGATTGGAGGGAGAGAGTATAAAGGAAGTGAATGTATTCAGATATTTAGGAGTGGACGTGTCAACAGATGGGTCTATGAAAGATGAGGTGAATCATAGAACTGACGAGGGGAAAAAAGTGAGTGGTGCACTGAGGAGTCTGGAGACAAAGAACATTGTCCATGGAAGCAAAGAGGGGAATGTATGAGAGTATAGTTATACCAACGCTCTCATATGGGTGTGAAGCATGGGTGGTGAATGTTGCAACAAGGAGAAGGCTGGAGGCAGTGGAGATGTCGTGTCTGAGGGCAATGTGTGGTGTAAATATTATGCAGAGAATTTGTAGTGTGGAAATTAGGAGGTGTGGAGTTACTAAAAGTATTAGTCAGAGGGCTGAAGAGGGATTGTTGAGGTGGTTTGGTCATTTAGAGAGAATGGAACAAATTAGAATGAATTGGTGAGCGTATAAATCTGTAGGGAAAGGAAGGCGGGGTAGGGGTGGTCCTAGAAAAGGTTGAAGGGAGGGGGTAAAGAAGGTTTTGTGGGCGAGGGGCATAAACTTCCACCAAGGGTGCGTGTTAGATAGGAGTGAATGGAGACGAATAGTTTTTGGGACCTGACGAGCTGTTGGAGTGTGAGCAGGGCAATATTTTGTGAAGGGATTCAGGGAAAGCGATTAGCCGGACTTGAATCCTGGAAATGGGAAGTACAATGCCTGCACTTTAAAGGAGGGCTTTGAGATATTGGCAGTTTGGAGGGACATCTAAACTGTTGTATCTGAGCGTCTCTGTAAAGACAGTGATTATGTATGAGTGATGGTGAAAGTGTTGAATGATGAAAGTTTTTTTCTTTCTTTTTGGGTCACCCTGCCTCGGTGGGAAACGACCGACGTGTTATATATATATATATATATATATATATATATATATATATATATATATATATATATATATATATATATATATATATATATCACTGAGACACTGCTAGTCATCACACTGAGACACTGTTAGTCATCACACTGAGACACTGCTAATCATCACACTGAGACACTGCTAATCATCACACTGAGACACTGCTAGTCATCACATTGACACACTGCTAGTCATCACACTGAGACACTGATAATAATCACACTTAGACACTGCTAGTCATCACATTGAGACACTGCTCGTCATCACACTGAGACACTGTTAGTCATCACACTGAGACACTGCTAATCATCACACTGAGACACTGCTAATCATCACACTGAGACACTGCTAGTCATAACATTGACACACTGCTAGTCATCACACTGAGACACTGCTAATAATCACACTTAGACACTGCTAGTCATCACATTGAGACACTGCTAGTCATCACACTGAGACTAGTAGTCATCACAATGAGACACTGCTAGTTGTCACATTGAGACACTGCTAGTCATCACACTGAGAATAGTAGTCATCATACTGAGACTAGTAGTCATCACAATGAGACACTGCTAGTCATCACACCGAAACACTGCTAGTCATCACACTGAGACACTGCTACTTATCATATTGAGACACTGCTAGTCATCACACTGAGATTAGTAGTCATCACACTGAGACTAGTAGTCATCACACCGAGACACTGCTAGTCATCACACTGAGACACTGCTACTTATCATATTGAGACACTGCTAGTCATCACACTGAGATTAGTAGTCATCACACTGAGACTAGTAGTCATCACACCGAGACACTGCTAGTCATCACACTGAGACACTGCTACTTATCATATTGAGACACTGCTAGTCATCACACTGAGATTAGTAGTCATCACACTGAGACTAGTAGTCATCACACCGAGACACTGCTAGTCATCACACTGAGACTAGTAGTCATCACACTGAGATTAGTAGTCATCACACTGAGACTAGTAGTCATGACACCGAGACACTGCTAGTCATCACACTGAGACACTGCTACTTATTATATTGAGACACTGCTAGTCATCACACTGAGATTAGTAGTCATCACAGTGAGACTAGTAGTCATCACAATGAGACACTGCTAGTTATCACGTTGAACACTGCTAGTCATCACACAGACACTGCTAGCATCACATCGAGACACTGCTAGTCATCACATCGAGACACTGCTAGTCATCACATCGAGACACTGCTAGTCATCACATCAAGACACTGCTAGTCATCACACTGAGATATAGTATCAGTGTGAGGTGATTAACCCCTGTCGAGCATGGGGGTAATTATCGACATTGTTTAATATTAATTAAGCCAGGCGGAGAGTTTTGGGGGTCACCCAACTTGTGGCCTCAACACATGTCTCAAATATGCTTCAAAAGAGGCATAATTTAGTCACTGAAATCAATATCACAATTTGTTTAATAAAACTGGCTATTAAGGTCTTACTCTGATGTGCCGCTGGAACTTTTTCAGACCTGTGTAACGTTATGGGGTCCATCCTACGAACGTGTACCCGGTTATGGTACTGGGTACAAGTATTGAACGCAACGGTATATAAACGAGAAACTTCGATGCAGAAAAACACACCGGCCCTACAAGTTTTAAGTCGACCACAAAAGGCATTCTCCAGGTATCGCAGTAAAACCAAAAATTCAATGTTGTGTAACTATGTTGGTATCTTAGCAAATTTTCACCGACACAGACTAATTAATAGGGTGTTATCCTTCACACACGGTAAGTCAGCCATTATAACTGAAGCTCTTCTGTGGAGTCGTAAGTCATTTCATGAGAAAAATAATACTTTTTAAAATTAAATTACTAAATTGTCCCCTACACACTCCACTAAAAATCCAAGTCTATCCTTACAAGGATACACGAGTGCTAAAAGTTTGAAGCCAATCAGATAAGACGTTCTCGAGTTTATAAGTGAAAACTTTGTAGGTACTGAAAGCAGGAAGCTCGAGAGGTCACTAGCCTAGTGAAACTTAAAATCCTTAAGTTACATTCTATTTAAAATACTTTACAATCCTACGAGAAAAATATTTGCCTGCCTTTTTGAAAAACTCAAATTTGATATTTCGTAAAAACATGCCAAACTGGCCCCTACAAAACCCAAATTCACGGCAAAAAATATCTTCAATTAAGATGCACCATCGTCAAAGGTTTGAAGTCTATCAGAAAGCATTCTCTAGTTATCACATGAAAATAATTTATTTAATAAAATTAGAAACTTAATATTTGAACAGCTAAAATGAATGGATAGGACGATATCATTTTTTGGACGATACCGATATTTAATTTTAGGCCGATACCAATATATTAAATTTGGCCGTTACTGCTACTTTGGCACACCCCTACTCATATGAATGTCAATTTTTTTTTTTAATAAAACCCACCAATGCTGAAAGTTTGAAGCCTATGAGAAAAAGCATTCTCTAGTTATTGTTCTAAATTCAGTGATTCGAAGAATCACCATATGTACTTATTTACTGACTGAATCATGGTAAATATTTGGAAAATGATCAGGAGACTCCTCTGGTTATTAATATTGATTTCAAGGGTTTCAATATCACTGTTTGATAAAATTGGCAAACTGGGACTTATGCAGTCCAATGACAGAGCGACCTTTGCTTTCTGGAAAACACCGGAAGAGGCATTCTCAAGTTATTGAGTGGATTTTAACAAATTTAGTATATTTAAAAATTTGCCCACACACCAACTAAACTCAATGGATATTATGCTGTTTTTTAAAATGCATCAGTAATTAAATACTGAAGCCATTCAGAAGAGGCAGACTTAAATTTAATATGATTCAACAGAAGTAAAAAATCCACATTATTTTCCATGTAAAATTAGAAAATGCGCGTCTCAATTTCATTCTTTGCCGTCGTCAAACTTCGAAGTTCCTTTTTCGAACGTTTGCAGCACAGCAGCAGAAGCTTTTGAAAGTTATCGAACTCATTCCAGGCATCATGGAATAGGCTCTTCAACCTTGGTCATAGGACACCTGCACATGCCAACAGTTGCAGAGTATCAGGACACAGTGAACTACATTGACCATAGTATCAAGACAGTACACTACACTGACCATAGTATCAAGACAGTACACTATACTGACCACAGTATCAGGACACAGTACACTACACTGACCAAGTATCAGGACACAGTACACTACACTGACCCAGTAACAGGACACAGTACAGTACACTGATCATAGTAACAGGACACTGTACAGTACACTGACCATAGTATCAATACAGTGCACTACACTGACCATAGTATCAAGACTACAGTTAGTATGAGGACACAGTGCACAACACAGGTGTGTATCAGGCACACATATGCTCCATGGTAAAGGTACAGTTGAGTGCAGCTTTATAATCAAGAGCTCCTCTCTCATATATAATTTTACAATAGCGCCACCCATCAAGGTTCGCCTGTAATCAACACAACATTACTCTTCCTTTATGTGGCCTTATCAATTGAGTGCTCACTCTAGGGCCTCGCAAAATGCACACTTAGGCATAAAACACGGAGTGGCACTTCAAAGAAACTATATATGCTCTTTGTTGTTTGTCAAACTTGTCATAGATTTGAGTGTACAAACGCAAATATATAGGCTTGCGCACGCACGCATGCATATCTGATATATCTGTGACCAGTTTCGTTTTTTTTTTATCCTCGCAAACGGTCTGAGGGTGGTCATTCCTGTTCAACTAGACTGTTGCTACTGGCGTTCCACTGGCTCACACTGCCATCACCTCCTGCTTGATCTTGCATATTGTGGAGGTAGTGATCCAGTTTGCTGTAGCTGCCTTCTACACTTGTTCTATCAATATTTCGGATATGTGCTGGCAGCATACTGAATAGTCTTGGACCACATATGTTAACATGTACAGAATTTTATGAAAAAAAAAAATCTTTACTGACACCTTCACATATATGTGTATGTATGTACATACATATGTTACAGTTCATCAAACACACCTGTGTGTTTGAAGAAATATAAGTGATGGAATATGTGTGATGGAATGTGTGATGGAATGTGTGATGAAATATGTGTGATGAAATATGTGTGATGGAATATGAGAAACATAAGCAATTTCAATAATGTACTATCATATATAAAAGAGTAGCTACAAAAACACTATTTAATAGTGTTAAATGACGCCTCTTCTCTCCGGAGTTTAAAAAACTGAGGTATTGATCAACAATCACGAGAAATCGCCACAATTCACACTAGCTAGCTAGCTCTGTCTCTCCTCTCATGAAAGACCTTATTCATCCCGAGGAAAGGAGAAAGGGGAAAGGTGTGGGTAGGAGGCAAGGTGTCCCTTCAGAGGAGGAAAGACGAGGAGGAGGAGGAAGCAGCGGAAAGCTGGGGGAGGGTGTATTCAGGAGGATGAGTGTCATTACAAAATAGGAGGCTGGTGTTCCTGCAGTGAGGCGAGTGTTCCTGCAGAGGAGGGACAGTTTTCCAGCAGAGGGACAGGTGTTCCTGCAGTAGAGAGGGCGGGTGTTCCTACAGTAAAGAGGGCGGGTGTTCATGCAGTAGAGAGGGCGGGTGTTCCTGCAGTAGAGAGGGCGGGTGTTCCTACAGTAAAGAGGGTGGGTGTTCATGCAGTAGAGAGGGGGGTGTTCCTGCAGTAAAGAGGGCTGGTGTTCCTGCAGTGGAGGGGCGTGTGTGGACAATGGAACAGTGTGTTACAGTTAGCATTAATCTCTCTTTACACGCCAGCATTTACGACGGCCCAAGATATCCCTGGAACGTGGGCTCCACACTGCCCTCTGCACTGCCACACTACCTCTGCCGCCTCTAGCAACTGCTACACCATTACATGGCTCTGCAAAATGCAGACGCAGCATACACTGACTGCAATATCCTAAGACGAGTGTGATCATTTTATAATAGGAAACAAAATGCGTGCGAAAGAAAATTGGGGAACTGGGGAGATGGATTATCAACTTTCAACAAATTCGACCCAAAAAGAAATTGTCATCAAAGCAAAACAGGAGGTCTCCACACTCAAGAATTGTCTTCCTTAAAACGAAGTTCTCGCTTCAATCCTCTGTCTCATTCTCATTACGGACAGATAAATATAGAAATCTTTATGTTACATCATCCTTGGCAAACGATACTAAAACTTGTATGAGCGGCATCCATGGAAGCCACAGCAACTGGTGGCCTTGTAGTGAACCACAAAAAGAAATGAAGATTTTTCAATGAGAACAAATTTCACCTACTCGTTATGGAAAAACTCAAGAAAACACTGGAACAGAACAAGACGCAATGAAACCTCACTGGAACAGAACAAGACGCAATGAAACCTCACTGGAACAGAACAACAAGACGCAATGAAACCTCACTGGAACAGAACAACAAGAAGCAATGAAACCTCACTGGAACAGAACAACAAGAAGTAATGAAACCTCACTGGAACAGAACAACAAGAAGCAATGAAACCTCACTGGAACAGAACAACAAGAAGTAATGAAACCTCACTGGAACAGAACAACAAGAAGCAATGAAACCTCACTGGAACAGAACAACAAGACGCAATGAAACCTCACTGGAACAGAACAAGACGCAATGAAACCTCACTGGAACAGAACAAGACGCAATAAAACCCTCACTGGAACAGAACAACAAGACGCAATGAAACCTCACTGGAACAGAACAACAAGACGCAATGAAACCTCACTGGAATAGAACAACAAGACGCAATGAAACCTCTCCATCGAGCGCAAAAGGAATACAAGGGACTTAGGGGCAGGCAACATAGTCAGATATATTCCAAAATCATAAATATGTTTCTACATCACCTGCATGGATGACAGTCTACATAAAAGTGACATTCTTCAAAACAATTATATTCTGTAGATTAGAACATCGCTATGAACGTAGTAGCTCCTTTAAGGCAGGCGAAATTGTACAGAGAGCTTTCATTGCACATTGATAAATCAGTCAAAAATCTATATTATTAAGGTCAATTATGCTGTACTCTCTAGAACGTAAGAAAGACACTGGAAGGACCGGTTCCAAATCTGCACACTGGAATTATTTCTGAGAACGGGAGGCACCGCAGATGTTGCAAAATACCCTCATGAAAAGCAAGAGTTTATCAATTAGACGAAGAGATAACTCACTGAGCATGAGGGCTATAAGGCTTTTCAAGCCATCCCTTCAGACATACTCCTGTCTTCAAAAGGTAACTTGACAAGTTCCTTCAGGCAGCTCTTGATCTACCACGCTGTGGTGCCAACGTTGGACTGAATGTAGCGAGCGGCAAGAACTTGTCTGAGCACGCCAGTCCGTCATCAGGAGGACTGGTCTGAGACCGGGACGCGGGAGAGATGATCCCCGAGATCAACAACATAAATATAACATGTAAAAAACACAATGTGTGCATTACTGTACTGTACCACTACACATCAAGTATTTCGTAAAACATAACTAATATTCACACAACTCTCACATAATAGATTAAATTAATATAATTTGTTAGCTAAACGAAGACACGATAAAGAAACGATGAAATTAATATTACCAAACTAAGAGGCTGATAAGGTCACGAAGTGTGTGTGTGACGAATATTGAGAGGCAGGAAGGTAAAGCAGAGGCAACACCCTACTCTTATCACAGTGCCAGTGCAGGTATTGCCACTCTCACTACAATACGACCCTTACTCACAGCCTCATATTTAATTATTAAGGATAAAAGTAAATTGTCAATGCATATACACATCTTCCAATATATATGTATATGTCGTGCCGAATAGGTAAAACTGGTCAATTAGCAAGAACTCGTTTAAAATTAAGTCGTTTCTAATTTTTTCTCTTATACGCTTAAAGATATATTTTTTTCATTTATGTTAATGTAAAAATTAATAATTTTGTACCAAGAAAAAACTTTAAAAACTTACCTAACCTTATTAAAACAAGAGCAATTTAATTTAGCCTAATCCGACTAAATATATTTTAGATAAGTTTACAGATAATTTAATAATAAACAAACACAATAAAATATATTTGTTTTCGTTAGGTTCAGAATGATTTTTGAGAAATTATTGCATACACAAATTTTCGTTTGCCTTATTCGGCAAGAAGAGCGTTGCTATTTAAGCCAAAATCACAAGTTTTACCTATTAGGAGCGACTTATTCATACACAAGCCAAGCATGTGTACATAAGCCAAGCATATGTACATAAACCAAGCATGTGTACACATGCACAGAGTTGTTCCGCTAGCTAATATTCATTACCCAAAATTTTTAACATCTAATATACCTGCGACCAATTTTGAGGGTCTTTATACCCTACCATCTGGCCTTTAGCCAAGCTTCCTTTATGAGTGCCTATTCAAGCTGGTTGTTGCTGTTAGCAGCGCTGGGCCACAGTCATCCTAGGCTGGTTGATCTGTCACTTGGCGAAGGTACTGATCCAGTTTCATCTTTGTTCCGGCAATATCTCTGATATCTGCTGGTAGCAGATTAAAAAGTTTTGGGTGCAGATTTGGGACCTGGGCTTCCAGTATCCTCCAGGTGTATATTATCAGGTATCTCTCTCTCTCTCTCTTCTTCTTCACTCCAGAGAGTACATTCAAAGTACTCTGAGGTGTTCCCAGTAGTTAATATGTTTACTGTACCTAGGCGGAAAGAAAACTATACCTTCCAATTCTCGTATCTCTCCTACCTTGAACGGAGCTATGAGCACAGAACAATGTGACGAATATAAAATACCTGACAATTTGTTTGAACCTTTTCTAATGTAACAGCTTTAGTTACAGCAGTGTTCACCGTCACGGAACACAATGGTGTGTTCACTATTACTTAACACAATGGTGGTGTTTACCATTACAGAACACTATGGTGATATTCACTGTGCACCAGCACCACGACAATCACAATCACAACAACCATTACAACAACAGTAATCATTATGACAGTATCGCCATTGACCACATTTCCCACCACTCCTCCAACGTACAAAATAAAACATTCAGTATCTAACACAGCAACTGCGATAGCTGACATGCAACATTACTAAAACTACAACCACTGCGACAACAACACTACCAACAAATGCAAAAACTAAAATATAACACTAACAACCACCACTAAACAACTATTGCAGTGCAACACAAGTGTTGCATCCAGCTTACTGCAAACACACACACACACACACACACACACATACACACGACGTAAGTGCTCCAAGTACATCACTGCGACACCCATGGTCCTGCTCCAATACTCTTCCTTATATCTGACACAGACGGAGACATAAATCATGGCGCTATATCACCCTGCGCTGACGATACTAGAATTTGTAGGAATGCGACGTCCAACGATGATGCAGCAAACCTTGAAGCCCGTGTAAACCCAGTCCTCCTAAATGCCACATATTACACATATGCCTTCCCTTTGTTCAATATCAGCAATAAATCAGCTTGTAATGTCACTGTCATCTTGTAACACCGCTTTTAACTTGTAATGTCACTGTCATCTTGTAACACCGCTTTTAACTAATCCATATTAAAGGGCAGGAGAAATATGAAAGAGACCTGTGAGCAACTGTGTCATAAGATCTTACTTTCAAAGCGCACAATAATATTAATGTAAAGTGCTAGAAAAATTGATAAGCTGAATAACATATCTTTCCATGCCATGATGCTACACTTGTACTCATTACATTTGAAATTATGCATAATTCTCTACAACTTCATTTAAGACGGGTAAAATGGCCGACCAATCTAACATATAAACTATAGTAAATATCTTGAATTCCTCGAACTGAACGACCTTGAACGAAGGTTAAAACTATTTACCAGAATTTTCTTCTAGAAAATACTTACAGGTAGCTTTAAACGCTTCTTACGATAACAGGAGGCACGGAAGAGAGTGCAGTTTCTCCAGTAAAAAGAAACTGATGCATTAATTTTAATAATGGATCAGTGAATACGTATCAAGTGACCAAGGCGTTTCCAACACCCTCCTTGAATTTGAATTTTTGTCCCAGGAAAAGAGTTTGTTGGACAGATTCCCTCATCCTATGAGTTAACTCACAGCCATAAAGACTATATTTCAACTCAGATTGTTGACACTCTATTGGCGATAATAATGCCGTCCTTGGCTGTTGCAACAATGTGGTGTCCTTACCATTACAAATTATCCTTTTACAGTCAGCATTTTGTCTTTAAAGACTAAGAACCTTAGTTACAATATGCTTATTTTGGTAATAAATGTCAGTGGTAATAATTCTGTATGTCTATACTTTGTTGCATTCTAAGACACAGCGCAGTGTTTGCTTCACCTCAACACATTACACAAAGTAGCCTAAATAAATCCTAACCACCAAAGTCATTACCACCTTTATCATGCACATATATTTTAACTATGATTAAAAGGCATGGCTAGAGCAATGCTGGACATATTCACTACCTTCTATACCATATTACACTGAACTCTTGCTTTAAACTTTTTGTTACATTTTCATTGCATTCCGCTCCAATGTTCCTTCTGATACTCGAATGTAAGATATGTTTTCTTCTCTTTGTTTCTTTGTGAACCCTTTTGGATGTGTTAGATGGAATTACCTGCTTCTCCATCCTACTGAAATGTAATTTAACCCATTACTACTGCAAATACTACTACTATCTTTCCTTTCCCTCCTCCTACTTCTAACAATTAATACTCATTTCCTCCGTTACTAATAGAGGATGGTTTTCAGACCACCTTTGTTCGTATTTCATGAGGATCTTAAGTTGTTGCCAACTACTCAGCCAGGGTATTGTGGCTACTGTGGTAACACACTCACTGATGCCTGTGAGCTTCAAGCAACAACACTATGACGGATTCAAATGGCGAACTGTCAACAATAGTTATGAAAATACACAGGTTACAGAAAGAGCCTTTATTGAAACTATATTTTGCTCCGTGTAGAACTCAGTCATGACATGACTTGATAAAGCTCTTAACAGAGCGAAACGTCGCCTCAGTGAAAACTTGTTCTGCAATGTTTTTTTTTCGTTAATATGAGTAATAATCTGTCAACCTGGAGACTGGTTATTGACCGGGCCACGGGGGCAATGATCCCCTGAAGTACACCCAGGTTACTGCTACACCCAGAGTGCTACACAGGACAATGATCCCCTGAAGTACACCCAGGTTACTGCTACACCCAGAGTGCTACACAGGACAATGATCCCCTGAAGTGCACACCCAGAGAGCTACACCATCATCGTGCAGTAGAGAGGGAGGGAGGGCGCGCTAGAGAGCGCTGACGTGCTGGCACCAGTATTAAAGGTACAGGCACAGTGCCTCGACCTCGTCACTACTGCGCACCACCACCACCCAGTCACTGCCATGCTGTGCACCCTCACAAGGTGCACCACACACTCACACTATGCAACATGACACCATGTGACAGCATGACATGATTCAACACGTGATACCATGTGACACAAACAATAATTTGAGTCGAAGATGTTAGCTTATTGTGCAACCCCACATCCATCCTGTTAGTTGTTAGTTTACTGTCGACTACTGCCCACCCCACATACATCCAGTGGACAGTAGCTGCCAGTTTATTGTGTGCCCCCATACACCTCTTGTGGACGGTAGTTGCTAGTTCTGTACCAAATAATAATAATAATAAATAATAATAATAATAATAATAATAATAATAATAATAATATCTTTATTTCTACAAGTACATGTACAAGGTATATAGGCCTAGCTGACATCAATGACATACTATTATATAGAAAGCCGCTTGTTATGCTGAGCATTTCGGGAAAATTAGGTCAGTTTTGTCCCGGGATGCGACCCACACTAGTCGACTAACACCCAGGTACCCATTTTACTGATGGGTGAACATAGACAACCGGTGTAAGGAAACACGCTCAATGTTTCAACCCTCGCCGGGAATCGAACCTGGACACTCACCGTGTGAAGCGAGAGCTTTTGCCACCAGGCCAAGGGCCACCGTATGCATCCTGTGGACGATAGTGAAAACAAATGCCTAGTAGCTAAGGCCTTAGGCTTTAAAGGGTTTAACAAGAGTAAACCTCAGTATACATTGGCTCAAGTTATAAATTATCTGTTATAAGCAAATTTAGGATATTTATAGGTATAGCTAATGTTATCATTAATAAGACAACCTAACATCTCCTAAGTTTATATCTATATATTCTGCAGTGTTTGGACAATTAAAAACAGTGCGGAAGAACGTGATTATTACCTTGGTTGCATGTCTTGCATTTAGTTTCATCATTAGTATGCGTATATATCAAACTGCCAGATACACTCTTAACCAAACTTAAGCTTGGCTACTTCAGTACGTCAGTTTGTTTACACTGTAAGAAGCTCCGAAAATATGCTAATCTAGGTTTATGTCATAATAGCTTATAGATTTACTCAGATTTCTAAGTGCAGCTTTGTGACGTTCAAATTCATTATTTAACTTATGTAATATTTCTAATGCTTGCCACAGAGCGACCAGCCTGGCTGTTCTCAATGCTGTGGTCATCACGATCTGATTTAGCGGCCATACATCGATGGCAACAATCTGATGCTACGAATGTTGGCTGCGTTCAGCAACAGCCTGGTTGGACAGGTCACTGCGAGGGAAGCCTAGCCTTAGACTGGGCTGAGAAAGTAGAACTCTGGACAACGGATACGGGGGTTACAGGTGTGATGTAGGAATTAAGCAATGTGACAAGAGTTTCCAAACGACAACTCTGAGCCATTTCGCCCTAATCTCTCTTTAAAGGGATCGAAATTGTTTACCATGGAATTATATACCTCACACAGACTTTCATACAATGAACGTGTCATGATTTTACCGGAAAATGAAGTGTGGTGCACCAGAGTGCGCTAGCTAGATGGATATATAAGCCAGAAAGGCTATTAGGGATAATGTAGGAGAAAGATGGTGGGAATGAGGGGAAAAAAAGAAGGAAAGGACGAAAGAGGAAGTAGGTAGTAATAAAGCAAATAAGTAACGAGAGAAGATTACAGAACGCCCCGCTAGAGAGACTGAGGTGTCTGTACATACTTTGATGTGTACCCACCAACACCCCAGGTGACCACTATACACCTTCCCCATCCCACCAATGTCCCAGGTCACCACTCCAAATCCTCCCATCAACACAACCTTCCCCCTACCACCAACACCCCAAGTGACCACTACACAACCTTCCACTGTTATGCAAATTAATATGTTTTATTTGATTTATAAAGAGTGCGTATTATAGAGAAATCACTCTCTATGTGTGCCAAGTGCAGCCGATGAATAGCAGGGTTGCAATGAGTACAATAAGAGACAACTCAATAAGTGTAGAGTGACCAAGACTCTTGAACATCCCCCTTCATATATAAAGAGATCTACAAGGCTGCTGGTGCCTGAGGCTCGCACACCCACACAGCCATAACAACCCGGTTGATCAAGCACTTGCAGGAGAGAGTGGCCCAGTTTCCTCCTGAAAGCTTTTAACTTCGTTCAGACAATGTTTCAGATAATAGGTTGAAGAGTCTTGGACCACGGATGCTGACCTCAGCACCTTACAGAGTACATCCACTTATTCTTACATCTGCTGCTGTTTATAAAAGAATTCTTCTGTTTTACATATATTTTAATTAATTTGCAGTTAGTTATATCTTGTCTTCCACTATTATTAGTGTACATTCATGGGGAAGCGCTAAACGCGCAAGTGTCATACAGTACCTAGGGAATGGGAAGTAATCAAGTTCCCTCAATCATGTGGCTTCTCTCCCCAACACAAAACTTACTACACGCTGCTGCATGTTCCCGCTCCCTAAATTTAGAGCGGAACCATAAAAACGATCGCTCCCATTAATGTGGTTTCATTTTTTCTTTTCTCTCTCTCAGTTGTGATGTATGAAAACCACGTTAGCAATCTGTGCTGAAGGTGACGTGAGGGTAAACTTTGAAGGTGGCGTGAGGGTAAACTTTGAAGGTGACGTGAGGGTAAACTTTGAAGGTGACGTGAGGGTAAACTTTGAAGGTGACGTGAGGGTAAACTTTGAAGGTGACGTGAGGGTAAACTTTGAAGGTGACGTGAGGGTAAACTTTGAAGGTGACGTGAGGGTAAACTTTGAAGGTGACGTGAGGGTAAACTTTGAAGGTGACGTGAGGGTAAACTTTGAAGGTGACGTGAGGGTAAACTTTGAAGGTGACGTGAGGGTAAACTTTGAAGGTGACGTGAGGGTAAACTTTGAAGGTGACGTGAGGGTAAACTTTGAAGGTGACGTGAGGGTAAACTTTGAAGGTGACGTGAGGGTAAACTCTGAAGGTGGTGTAAGGGTAAATTTTGAAGGTGACGTGAGGGTAAACTCTGAAGGTGGTGTAAGGGTAAATTTTGAAGGTGACGTGAGGGTAAACTCTGAAGGTGGTGTAAGGGTAAATTTTGAAGGTGACGTGAGGGTAAACTCTGAAGGTGGTGTAAGGGTAAATTTTGAAGGTGACGTGAGGGTAAACTCTGAAGGTGGTGTAAGGGTAAATTTTGAAGGTGACGTGAGGGTAAACTCTGAAGGTGGTGTAAGGGTAAATTTTGAAGGTGACGTGAGGGTAAACTCTGAAGGTGGTGTAAGGGTAAATTTTGAAGGTGACGTAGGGCAAACTTTGAAGGCCACGTGAGGCAAACTGAAGGCGAAGTAAGGATAAACTCTGAAGGTGACGTGAGGGTAAACTCTGAAGGCGACGTGAGGGGTATACCCCGCTAAGTATTCATCAGTTACGGGCAAACTTTCATAGAAGAGGGATGGGGGGAAGAGAGAGGTGAAAAAAAGACCATTTGGTTTGGTTCCCAGACAGGCATGCCAGACAAAATTTTAGTAAAATATATTCCACAAAGATTACAAAATAATCAATTTAACGGCTGAGTTATAGGGAAAGAATATTAAGAGAGAGAGAGACGGGCACAAACATGGAGTAATACGATACTACACTATTCCACTTGCATTACCAACTTGTCCCACTAAACCAACGTTGACTTGATCCACCTCTCTTCACCACTGGTCCTGGTATTTCTCTTCCTATATACCACTGTTCTGATTTGTTACCGCCTCTACCCTATAAACCAGGTTGGCCCTCGCAGCAACCTGTCCACCAACGTAAATAGTATGTGGTTTACATATGACTATGTATCCTTCGACCACACATTACCCTCACACACACACGCATTACTTTATATATATATATATATATATATATATATATATATATATATATATATATATATATATATATATATATATATATATATATATATATATAATATAGTCGTGCCGATTAGGTAAAACTGGTCAATTAGCAAGAACTCATCTAAAATTAAGTCCTTTCTATAATTTTCTCTTATACGTTTCAAGATATATTTTTTTTCATTTATGTTAATGTAAGAATTTATAATTTTGTACCAAGAGAAACTTTGAAAACCTACCTAACCTTATTACAACAAGCGCAATTTAATTTAGCCTAACCCAACTAAATATATTTTAGATACGTTAACATTAATTTAATAATAAACAAACACAATGAAATATATTTTTTTCGTTATGTTCAGAATGATTTTGGCAAAATTATTGCATACACAAATTTTCACTTGTCTTATATGGCAAGGTGAGCGTTGCTATTTAAGCCAAAATCGCAAGTTTTACCTAATCGGCACGACATATAATATATATATATATATAGATATATATGTAGGCTAATTGAAATTAGTTTACAGTAACTTGAAGAATACCTAAAGGATGTTTTAAGTGGTCAACGCCTCGAGGCCTGATCCCAAATCCGGCCTCCTGGTGAATCAAAGCCTGATCAACCAGAATGTTCCTGCTGGCCGAACGCTGTCCAATATCAGACCCACAGCCCGGTTAGTCATGAAATGAGTTCAGGAACTTATCAAATTAAAAATTAATTTTGATCTCTTAGATCCTACAGCAATTTACGCACGCTAATAAGCTGAAAACGAAGGTGTTTTTACAGGCAAGTCTCTGAGTCTTCAACCTCCTGGGCTCTGGTACGCTGACAAACACTTAAATCTTCTTGAAGGAATTGGACACGAATGATAGCAACAGATGATCCTGGTCCATGGCCGGGCTCCGGGAGTAGTAAGACTCTCGAAACTCATCAAAGGTATATCAAAGGTAATTTGGACACATTTACTGAAGACGTTTCGGTCTCCAGGATCGAAACGTCTTCAATAATAGTTTATGAGACACAACACATCTTGAACCTTCTACCACTACATTCTGTACCCCACACTCATGTGCTCTTACACAACACATCCTGAACCTACCACAACACCTAGTACCAACACTGACATGCTCATACTCACACAGCAACAACAGCCATTTCCTTGTATCACATCATATATGATATTTATTAGGGTGGTGAACCAGAGAACCAGCGGAAGGCCAGGTTCCACTCAGCGGGTCACCTTAAACCAGTGTTACGAGAAATTCTGATTTCTCCTGACAAAATTACATCTTCCCTATAAGACCATCACCAAAACGTGGCAGCAACGAGTCAGGAGTCAATAATGACTCCTTTAAAGGCGAAAGTTCCGAAGATAAACATGAGTGGGACGCCTCGCTGCGACACACACCTCAAGAGAGTGGCGTGCACATTGTACTAGATACCACCTGATAACACAACAAGCACGCATTATTAACATGCAGGAATGCGATTAACAAGCCAATCAACACGTACAAACAAAATACTGCTAACCCGGCCATACCAGCCAACCACTCTTAATATCTTAACTAGTCGACAATAAGGTTAAGACATATACTAAAGAAGAAAACGTCGGATACTTTATTAAACAGACGTTTACACATAATAAGACACCCAGAGCCAACAGGCAAACTAGATACCAACCAAATATTGTAACAAATACAAATTACAAACCAAAGACAAACCACATTAGCCACATACAACTATCAACCACACACAAGACTAAAACTACACACCACTAAAACTACACACCACTAAAAACCACACACTAATAAATTATTCAGAGCAAAGAAGAGATGAACCATGGTAATTATCTTGCCATTAGAGAAAGGTAATGCTTCATTACACTAACTAATTACTCCACATTCTAGGGGAAATGAGAGAGCAATCCACTGTGAGCCTCTGATGATAAATGAGCTAGAATTTGGACAAGGCCATTACGAAATTCATTTTTTTTTCATTCTAAAATACACCAGAGAAAGTTAAATCAATCAGAGGAACACGTCGTTACGTTCGCTACGTTCAGTAGTTCGAACGGCAACACACAAGTCATAAAGGCTATTCACCTTCAAATTTTGAAACTACGTTACTAGAGAGTTAATCATTTATTCTATGAAATTCTGGTATTAATCAACTGCGTCTGCTTTTTGAGTTCTACCTTTTGTTCATTCCCAGGGTCATCGCCCCCGCGGCCTGGCCCCAGACCAGGCCTACTGATCAATCAAGTTGTTTTTATCACCACGTGCTCCCACAAGATCCATTATATTTAATAATGAATTAGTACGTCAAGATCTTTTCCTCCGCCTTGAGATGCATTATTGACCTGCAACTGGTTAGACCTAAGATCAAACTGAGGTTTTCTCTCTGGTCTGAGAAAGTCTGACCAAGAGAAAAGCTTCTTCCATAAACCGGGGAGGTAATACTCCGCTATATACCTGCAGTGTATATACATCGAACGGTGTGTAACTCTCAGTGTACAGATGTCGATTTTTTTTTCAGCCACAGTTATTCAAAAAAAGGAACTGCCATAAAATAGTTCCTCTCGAAAAGTCTCACTTATGCATTAATTTTTTTGTGTGAACTAACATGGCAAACCAATTTTTAATTTTGCGCCAAAACTAGCTTGAAAACCCAATCTAATTTTACTAAAATTTAAACAAAATTCAACCACTTATATCTTAGGTCAGTCTAAAATTAGTTATTATTTAACATTAATAAAATATACAAATTTCGTGATGTTCAGCCTGATTTTCGTCGTCTTTTTTACAACCCTGTTGAACAAAAAGATCGTTGTTCTATAAGCCAAGTCCGCTAGCTCTGCAAAACAAAAAAATCACATATACATTGATATTTACTTTAATCGCTAACACATAAAATAAACTTTACGTTAATGTACAGGTTAATTGCAGCCTTAATGACTCTGGTTCAGTATGTAGACTTTAAACCTAGTAAATTAACAACTACGTTAGTGCCAACAACAATTATAAATAACAGGCATCTCATATTTTATGATCTCGCTCTGGGAACACCTGTCACGCAAGAATATAACCTGCAGAAGTAACTTCAGTGTTAAGTTTTCTGTTAATAATATACACGCTGCCTCCTCTCTATAATACTCCCTCCACTGTATATCGCCGCCTCCTCTCTATAATACTCCCTCCACTGTATATCGCCGCCTCCTGTCTATATTGATCCGTCCACTGTATATCGTTGCCTCCTGTATCTAACGCTACTTCCAATGTATATAGCTAGCTCCTGTGTCTCTCCACTGACACGAGTACAAAAGGTGAGCGGTGTTAACACCGAAGCAAAACACTGAAGGGTATCCCATCGCAGGCAACTCTGGCAGTGGAGACCCCGAACAAGGCAGTAAGTGGCGGGAATGAATAAAACAGCGGAGAAGGCGATAAAGCGAATGGTGCTGACACGCGAACCTCTACCGAGCAGAAAAGGTAGAAGAGGGGAGGCAGAGGGGTGGAAAAGAGAACATGAGAGTAGGAGACAGGAGCAGGAGAAAGGTGTAGGCTGCCATGCATGATGTGAGAGCAATATAGATGTGAATGACAGACAGGTGTTAGATATCAATATGTACCTTACTCCCAGCTTTGTTTATGTAAATTCTCCGGCATTAAGTAAAGTGCGCTCTGCAAAATATATATATTCAATGTATATAGGCACCAAATATTATCTAATATTCTTCTTTCTTTCAACACACCGGCCGTATCCCACCGAGGCAGGGTGGCCCAAAAGGAAAAACGAAAGTTTCTCCTTTTACATTTAGTAATATATACAGGAGAAGGGGTTACTAGCCCCTTGCTCCTGGCATTTCAGTCGCCTCTTACGACACATATGGCTTACGGAGGAAGAATTATGTTTCACTTATAATATATAATATAATACATATATAGAAACCCAAACATTTTTCCTTGAAGCCTTTTTAACCACTTCTCCGACGCTATGGGTCCCACAATTTGCACTAGAGGTGGACCCCATCATAAAAAAGTTTAAGTTTAACTGACTCCACTGCACAAAAAAACTACATAAATTATATTCTTATTTTACTTATTATCGCCTAAACAAACAAATAATTTCTTCCAGTACAAAATATAACATAGTTATTGTTTATAATGTAAAATTTTACAGATTACTGTCCTGGGGAAATGTACACAATGACCGTATTAGGGCAAAGGATAAGAGAGGAAGAGTAAAGGGGAGAGAAGTGAAGGAAAGAGGAAGGAGGGTTGAATGTAAAGAGTGAAAGAAAATAAAGGGAAAGTTGGTTCTAAAAGCGGAAATGAAAAAACTAAGTGAAGATGACATGATGAGTTTAAAGAGCACTGGAACCATAGTTATTAGCTCACTAAACGACACACACACTCATACAAGTTAAATATAACAAGCAGATAATAAAAAAAAAAGAACGAGGTAAAGAATAAAGAGAAATAAGCGCTAATTAAAGAGAAGAGAAGAAAGATTAGACTGGAAGCTTCAAGGCCTTTGGACTACAAGGTAAGTCTTACCTTGTAATCCACCATCTTGTCTTGATCCTTCTCTTAGAGAACCTAACACCCCTCCATTAACTTGGTTACCTCCTACCACACAATCACCACAGACACCTCACTCCTCTACCACCCATACATACATAACGCACACATTTATACACAACATACACATTCATACATAATATACACATTTTCTCTACATAGACTTGCGTCTCCCAACACGCCCCCACGAACAGCTCACCCGTCCCTCCATGCTAGGCAAGAAAACTTCTCCTAGTTTGACTGCGTTATGGAGGGCACTACACCCATCCTGCAGATAACTGCTTCACAGAACCCACAGGTTGATGTGGGAACGTTTCTATAATATAGACACCTAAGTGTTGCACAAGTGTCTAATTCACACACCCATCCTGTGAGAGGTAGTTAAAATGTTTCTCTAGGAGAACACATTACCTCATATCAAACATGTCGTCGACGCTGCTAACCCCGACATCTCCCTCATTTACCCTCGGGCTTCCTTGCTATTTCTCAATATTCATCCAACTTCTCTACATTCCCCTTATAAATACCTGGCTTCCTTACATATGTACCTTCTTCCTTCATACCTGGTGATCACCAGCTGGCACGAAGAGGACAGGTGGTGACATGACAGTACCACCACAATCCTTGTACTCACTTTATACATTCGGAGTTTTTCAATTTGAGTTTGATTCTCAGCAGGATGAACCCACGCTCTCACGGACACATACACGGACACACACACAGACACACATACACGGACACACACACACGGATACACACACACGGACACACACACGGACACATACACGGACACACACACAGAGTTTTAAACATAACTATGTAGGTACAGAAGTGACCTTGCGCATGCAAGTGATTTCCTAACACATGCAGAGAATATACATGGAGTCACACAGTTGTGCGATTGTCAGGTTTTCGCCCATTGACTTTTTTTTCTTATACCTAATTTCCTTAGGAGCCCTCTCACTTATTCTACATCTGTAGCTTCCTCTAGTGTTTGTTGTTTGCTCCTTTCTTTCCCTCCTGGCATCTCCCAACTTCCTCGACGAAGACCTCTCTGTACTTTCTGTATATTTTTTTATGTTTCAAAATTATAATATTAATGCAAGGAGACCTAAAATATTATGTTGACAAGTTTACCACACATGAAGGTCTGAATGGTTTAGGAATCGTAAAGCCTTTACTTGAAGACATGATAGAAGGATGAACATGTGTATGTAGATGTGGTGGTGAGGTACAGCGCCACACTAACAGCTGTTAATCTTCGTTCGAGTAGTGGAAATTACTCCGTACGAAAACGGAAGCTAAGGAAGACTGTGCAAAATAGATCAAATAAAAAAATTGGATGCACTAAGTACAATCAAGAGCTGACACAATAATCATAAAGGGTCCAAAGATTTTTCATCACCATCTCTTCCAATTGAAAGACGAAACACCAATAGATCCCTGTGACATACCTACCTTGAAAAATCAGCAATGGAACTAAACTCTCTTGTAAATTAGGGACGACCTGTATACAATGACTGATGTAGCATTAGTTATATTTGTTAGCCTTTTTTAATTACGTATCTTGTTACTTGTGCATGGAAATAACCTTCCAGACTTATACTTATGAGCGGAAGACTGATCGATAGTAAGGGGAGCCTATTCTCAAAAAGCAATGTGTAAATAAATAATATCAAAAATAAATAGAAAAAATACCTTGCATACGCCCTTTTCCTGGTTATATCCTCGTAAATATTACCTTATCATATATATTCTTGAGAGATCTTCAGCAGACCCTTCCGCGAGGTGAACCTTCCCCGAGGTGAACCTTCCGCGAGGTGAACCTTCCCCGAGGTGAACCTTCCGCGAGGTGAACCTTCCCCGAGGTGAACCTTCCGCGAGGTGAACCTTCCCCGAGGTGAACCTTCCGCAAGGTGAACCTTCCGCAAGGTGAACCTTCCCCGAGGTGAACCTTCCCCGAGGTGAACCTTCCCCGAGGTGAACCTTCCGCAAGGTGAACCTTCCCCGAGGTGAGCCTTTCGCGAGGTGAACCTTCCGAGAGTGAACCTTCAGCGAGGTGAGCCTTCAGCGAGGTGAGCCTTCAGCGAGGTGAACCTTCCACGAGGAGGTGAACCTTCCCTGAGGTGAACCTTTCGTGACGGGAGCCTTCCGTGAGGCGAACCTTACGCGAGGTGAACCTTCCGTGAGGCGAACCTTCCGCGAGGTGAACCTTCCTCAAGGTGAACCTTTCGTGAGTGAACCTTCAGCGAGATGAACCTTCAGCGAGGTGAACCTTCAGCGGAAGGCAAGTCTCTCCCCTCTTTCCAATTCCTTCCCTCTCTTTTCTACTTCACCTTCCCTTCCCTCGTGCTTAAGGTAAAGGCAAAAGGAAATATGTTGGAGGTGTAATACCCCCAGAATACTGGAATGAATATTACTGAAAATGATCTGCAGCACAAAATTTTCCTTTGAGGCCGTGTGAGAGACACAAGTTGTTATTACCACCACTACATCCTCCCTCATTACCACCACTACATCCTCCCTCACTACCACCACGACATCCTCCAATCATTACCACCACTAAATCCTCCCCATCACCACCACCACTGCATCCCCCCCTCATTACCACCACTACATCCTCCCCATCACCACCACTGCATCCCCCTCATTACCACCACTACATCCTCCCCATTACCACCACTGCATCCCCCCTCATTACCACCACCACATCCTCCCAATCACCACCACTGCATCCCCCCTCATTACCACCACTACATCCTCCCCATCACCACCACTGCATCCCCCTCATTACCACCACTACATCTTCACCATTACCACCACTGCATTCCCCCTCATTACCACCACTACATAGTCCCAATCACCACCACTGCATCCCCCCTCATTATCACCACTAAATCCTCCCCATTACCACCACTACATCCTCCTCATCACCATCACTACATCCTCCCTCATTACCACCACTTCATCCTCCCTCATTACTACCACTACATCCTCCCCATCACCACCACTGCATCCCCCTCATTACCACCACTACATCCTCCACATCACCACCACTACATCCTCCCCATCACGACTATTATATCCTCATTACCACCACTACATCATCCTCATCACCACCACTACATCCTCATTACCATCACTACATCCTAACCATCACCACCACCACATCTTCCCCATCACCACCACTACATCCTCCTCCTCACCACCACTACATCCTCCTCCTCACCACCACTACATCCTAACCATCACCACCACCACATCTTCCCCATTACCACCACTACATCCCCCCTCATTACCACCACTACATCCTCCTCATCACCACCACTACATCCCCCCTCATTACCACCACTACATCCCCATCGTTACCACCACTACCTTCCCCTTATCACCATCACTACATCTCCCTAATTACCACCACTACATACTCCTCATTACCACCACTACATCCCCCTCATTACCACCATTACATTCCCCTCATCACCATCACTACATTCCCCCTCATTACCACCACTACATACTCCTCATTACCACCACTATATCCCCCTCATCACCACCACTACATCCTTTTCATCACCACCACTACATCCTCTTCATCACCACCACTACATACTCATTACCACCACCACTACATCCTAATCATCACCACCATTACATCCTCTTCATCACCACCACTACATCCCCCTCATTAACACCACTACATCCTCTCCATCACTACCACTACATCCTCTTCATCTCCACCACTACATACTCCTCATTACCACCACTACATCCCCCTCATCACCACCACTACATCCTCCTCATCACCACCACTACATCCTCCTCATCACCACCACTACATCCTCCTCATCACCACCACTACATCCCCCTCATTAACACCACTACATCCTCTTCATCACTACCACTACATCCTCTTCATGTCCACCACTACATCCTCCTCATCACCACCACTACATCCTCCTCATCACCACCACTACATCCCCCTCATCACCACCACTACATCCTCTTCATCACTACCACTACATCCCCTTCATCTCCACCACTACATACTCCTCGTTACCACCACTACATCTCATCACCACCACTACATCCCCCTCATCACCACCACTACATCCTCTTCATCACCACCACTACACCTACTTCATCCTAACCATAAGGAGTGTTATTATACAAAGTAAAGTCGAGTCTCAGCAAAGTACAAAGTTCAGTACCACAAGGCACAGTCCTGGCACCTTTATTGATTCTCAACCTCATAGCAGACAGATACAATCACTAGTGACACCTCTGTGTTCTTTACTAAAATAATTATGATTATCTGATATCATCTGTACAAGATACAACAAATAATAATCAGATATCACTAGAGTGATATCTGATGTTGAATGATGGTAGTTTTCAGTTGCCTATACATGTGAAGAATGATAACTCAAAACGAGTAAAAAATGCAGAACGCAGGAAGATCATCTCATAGAACACAAGGAACACGTAGAGGATATCCTGTTAAGAGAATACACTAAAGCATATGCAGCAAACTATATAAAAAACGACAGGGTGGATACTTAGACCTTTCAAAAGTGAAATAACGCCAATAATGGTATTATATAAATCGTTTGTGCTCTCACGTCTAGAATATTGTTGTGCTTACAGCTCCGCTGGAGGATGGAGAGATATCACAGCTGGAGAAGATACAGAGATCGTTTTCTGCCAGTATAGAATCAATATAGCATTTAAACTGAGTTAAGAATCAAAGTACTTAGAATGCACTTTCTGGAGCGAAGAATAGATACCTGATAATATATGCCTCGAAGATATTGGAGGGCCAGGTCCCAAACCTATAGTCATATTAATTTACTCTAGTGAGCAATATATATTAGGAAGTGTAAAATAAATCCAGTGAAAAGCTGAGGTGCCACCGACACTGATGAAGCACTGAGACCCGTGACTTGGCTGGTGTTTATCAACCACGAACATTGATAAAACAAGAGTTTGAGAGTAACTCTTCGTGAACGACTGATGTGAAATCAAAACGTCGAGTGACGATGAACACCGTCTATGACTGTACTTCACAGTCTACTGAAGTGTGCAGAGGTCTACTAGCACAGAGACACTCCGCTAGTGTACGTGATGGAGCGATATAATCGACATGAATCACTTCGCTTTAAATAAGAGGAATGAGACGTGAAGGCTGGGGAGGGGGGATAGGAAACGTGTGTCTGCGTGGGGAAGGTAGCAGTTTGGGCGTGGGGAAGGTAGCAGTGTGGGCGTGGGGAAGGTAGCAGTGTGGGCGTGGGGCAAGGAAGCTTTACAGAGATATGGTACTTTCCACAGCCAGCATATACCTGTAGCTCCCTCCCTCTTTATTTTGCTCCTTCCTTGCCTTCCTTCCTCCCCTCCCTCCCTCCCTCCTTCCTTCCTTCCTTCCCTCCCTTCCTTCCCTCTCTGTCAAGGCAATTGTTATTACCTTACACGGAGCCGGAAATGATACACAGACTAAGATGCGCTGAGAGCAGAGAAGGGTAAGGTGAGGCAAGGAGGGTGAGGGGCAAGGTGGGGAGAAAGTGAGGTAAGGAAAAGGTGAGGTAGGGAAAAGGTGAAGTGAGGGAAAGGCAGGATGAGGGAGGGAAGCGAGACGGGAATACAGGTGAGCAGAGATAGTGTCAGCGAAGAAATAGAATGGGAAAAAGAATAAGAATCGATGTAAACTGAAAGTTAAGACATGATAACGAGAGGGTGATGAATACAGAAAGTGTGAGAGACTGAGAGTGAGAAAGAAAAGAGAGAGAGAGAGAGAGAGAGAGAGAGAGAGAGAGAGAGAGAGAGAGAGAGAGAGAGAGAGAGAGAGAGAGAGAGAGAAATAAGCACATAAAAGAGCTAAAAAAGAGAGGAAAAAAGAGAGGGCAATAAAATGAAAAAGTAAGGATGAAACAGAAGCGGGGAGTTTAAAAGTAATGTTGGGAGAGATAAAGAGAAGGAATACCTGGAGTTTACCTGGAGGGAATTCCGGGAGTCAACGCCCCCATAGCCCGGTCCATGAACAGGCCTCACGGTGGATCAGGGCCTGATCAACCAAGCTGTTACTGCTGGCCGCACGTAGTCCTACGTACGAACCACAGTCCGGCTGGTCACGTAATGACTTTAGGTTTCTATGCAGCTCCCCATTGAAGACAGCCTGGGGTCTATTGGTAATCGTCCTTATGTAAGGCTGCTGAGCAACCTTGGGCCCCTGACACTTAGTGTGTTTTCTCTAAGCACCCTTGTTTTTCATTGGGGGGATGCTGCACTGTCTGCCGAATATTTTGCTTTCATAGAGTGATTTCTGTGTGTTGATTTGGGACCAGTCCCTCATGAATTTTCCAGGTGTAGATTATGATGTATGTTTTTCACCTGCACTCCAGGGAATGCAGGTCTTCAAACGTTCCCAGTAAGTGACGTGCTTTACTGAAATTATATGTGCAGTAAAGGTCCTCTGTGCATTCTCCAGATCTGCAATTTCGCCTGCTTTGAAAGGGACTGTTAGTGTACATCAGAATTCCAGCCTAGATAGAACAAATGACTTAAAGAGGATTATCAATGGCTTGACATCCATCATTTTGAAGGTTCTCATTATTCATCCTATCATTTTCCTCGCAGTTGTGATAATGACACTGTTGTGGTCCTGGAAGATGAGACCCTCTGACATAATATTTTATGGATGGAGAAGGAAAGGGGAAACAGAATAAATAAGCTCCGGAAGGGGCATGGGTCGGGTGATGGTAGGAGGGTTAGGACTGGGGCGGGAGGAGGAGGAAAGTGATAGGGCAGGTCAAAGAGCACTCGGAAGAAGTGAACAGGGACGGAAGGGGAAAGGGGGAAGGGGAAAGGGGGTAGGGGGAAAGCGTGGTCGCACCTGTGATTTACCTATGACCAATTTCGAAAGTTTTCCTACTCTCGCGGCCCGACTTCCCCGTTCATTGTGTGGTCAACGAGATATCCATCACAATCTGGTTGATCTGGTACACAGTGGAGGTAGTAAGGATTCCAGTTTCCTCTTGAATACTTCTACACTTGTTCAAAGAATATTTCTGATATCTGCTGGTAGTATGTAGCATATTCTAGAACCAATGATAGTGGTAGTGTTCTCTTGTTGTGGCCACGGTGCTCCTGCTTTTCACTGGCTCTATTTTACACTTCCATCTTTATCACACTTGGACCTGGTAATGGTAGGATCTTCTTATAAGCTTTCTAAGTGAAACATATTTTATACAGACCCTACAAGTTTCTGTATTCAGCTTTCCAAGCATTGGTGTGGGTTTTGATTGCTCCAGAAAGGGAGGGTTCGAACGGGAGCGAGAGGGTCGGCCTGGGTGGGAGTGACAAGAGAGGGTCGGCATGGGCGGGAGTGGTAAGAGAGGGTCGGCGTGGGCGGGAGTGGCAAGAGAGGGTCGGCGTGGGTGGGAGTGGCAAGAGATGGTTGGCGTGGGTGGGAGTGGCAAGAGATGGTTGGCGTGGGTGGGAGTGGCAAGAGATGGTTGGCGTGGGTGGGAGTGGCAAGAGATGGTTGGCGTGGGTGGGAGTGGCAAGAGAGGGTCGGCGTGGGTGGGAGTGGCAAGAGATGGTTGGCGTGGGTGGGAGTGGCAAGAGTGGGTCGGCGTAGGCGGGAGTGGCAAGAGAGGGTCGCCGTAGGCGGGAGTGGTAAGAGTGGGTCGGCGTGGGTGGGAGCGGCAAGAGAGGATCCATGTTGGCGGTAGTAAGCTAAAGGGATTTTTTTAATTAAAACTGGATACATCATGAAAGTGCTGTTACACTATTCTATATGATATTTACACAGTGGGAGCCATGGCTAGCTATGTCTCCATGTCATCTTCCATCACGCAGGATGAATTTTACCGGGAGATGGCAAGAGGGAGAACGCTGGGTCGTGAGGGGACTGGAAGGGACGGGAAGGGACAGGATGGGTCTGGAATGGTCGTGAGGGGGCGATCTAGGGCGTAAGAGGACTGTGAAGGACGGGAGAGGGCAAGCTGGAGCTTGAGGGAACTGGAAGGGGCGTAGGGAGGGGGCAGGAAGGAATGGGAGGGGTGAGCGAGAAGAGGATGTATGGTGAAGGCTTCAAGAGCAAAAGAAATAGAAGAGTCGCAATAACTTACCAGCCGCCACACAGGCGAGTGTGTGTGTGTGTGTGTGTGTGTGTGTGTGTGTGTGTGTGTGTGTGTGTGTGTGTGTACGTTCTCAACGATATATGCTCTATTGTGGTTGCAGGCGTCGATTCTTAGCTCCTAGCCCCAACTAGAAACCTGCCACTTACCAGATTCACTCCCTCCTAGCCTCGTGAGCCCTATTGTACCTGCTTTTAAAACTATGTACGGAGTCTGTCTCCACCACTTCGTCCAAGTCAGTCCACTTCCCGACCAGCCTGAGACTGAAGAAATACTTCCTGACATCCGTGTGACTCAGGATGTAAGAAAGTGCTCCCGAGTACCTGTTTCCCTCCTCTCAAACAACCTGTCCTTCTGTATCACTTCATCTGAGTATATTGTATGTTATGTCTTCCTTGGTCCTCCAATGTTGTTAAGATACAGTTCCTTTAGCCTCTCATCGTAGTTCACATTCTCCAGTTTCTTAACATGCTTCCTCTGGTGTGGGCTCCATACTGGTGCTACTTACTCCAAGATGGGCCTGACATATGGTGTATAAAGAGCCCAGAATGGCTGCAAAGCTCCCTGAAGGCCAATCTCAGATTTACCAGGCGAGCATTGGCTGCAGAGGTTATTGAGTTGATGTGTACCTCAGACGAAATGCTTAGGACTATTCTCACTCCTAGGTCATTCTCCTTTAGTGAGGTTTGCAGTCAATCCACTCAAAGCCTGTACTCTGATTCCGATCTTCTTTGCCCTTCTCCGATTTTCTCAACTTTGCATTTACTGGGGTTAAATTCTAATAGCCAGTTGTCAGACCAGTCCTGCCATCTCGAAAACCGAGTTGGTTGTTTAAGAACCTATTCCTTTCCAGGTACTCCAATGCTCTTGGGTAATCTTATCCATAACGTTACATACTATGCATGTCCGTGACACTGGCTGGTAGTTCAATACCACCTGTCTGTCCCCTTTTTTTCAATAATGAGACTATATTCGCTGCTTTTGAGGCCTCTGGCAGCTGTCTTGTTTCATATGACTTGTTGAAGATCGCTACTAGTGGAGCAGAGGAGCTGTGGCAACCTTCTCGCAGAAGCCACGGACAGATGCTTAGTCTCATTTCCTTCGAGATGGGACGAGAAAATTTCTTCACCTCGCCTGCCACTATACTGTGTCCAGTATTCGTTATTGATAGTTACCAGTTGTTAAATACACTTGTCGATAGACACTTGGTCTGTTGCACAAGTGAAGTAAGTGTTTGGTGTGTTTGCTTGTATGTGTTTATGTGTGTACTCACCTATGTGCGATTGCAGGGGTCGATTCACAGCTCCTGGCCCCGCTTCTTCGCTGGCCGCTACTAGGTCCACTCCTGGCTTCAAGAGGCTTATCGTACCTCTTAATTAAAGCTATGTATGGATCCTCTCCGCGCGTGTGTGTGTACGTACGTACTTGAGTGTGCGTGTGAGAGTGCGTGTGAGCCTGCGTGCATGTGAGCGGGTATAAGTGCGTGCTTGTGTACCTAATAAGCGTTGAAGTGCGCAACTCAAAGCAGCTGAGCAACATGGTCCGTTAAACGCTGCCAAGGACCTGACTCTTGGAGCTGTGTGAGGTTCATGATGGAGGAGGAGGAGAGCGGGGAGCCGGGGAGCCAGGAAGCCAGTCAGCCAGCCAGTCAGCCAGCCAGCCAGGAAGCCAGCCAGTCAGCCAGCCAGCCAACCAGCCAGCCAGCCAGTCAGCCAGCCAGCCAGCCAGGAAGCCAGCCAATCAGCCACCCAGTCAGCCAGCCAGCCAACCAGCCAGCCAGTCAGACAGCCAGCCAGTCAGACAGCCAGCCAGCCAGCCAGCCAGCCAGCCAGCCAGCCAGCCAGCCAGCCAGCCAGCCAGCCAGCCAGCCAGGAAAAAGAAAAAAAGAAAATGATGAAGAGGAAGGGTGAAAAGGGAAAGGGTAGAAGAACCGAAAAGAATAGCGAGGGAAGCGAGCGAGGAGGTAAATGTAGAGAGGAAGAGGTCGAGGTGGTGAAGGTAGAGGAGAGGAAGAGGTCGAGGTGGTGAAGGTAGAGGAGAGGAAGAGGTCGAGGAGGGGAAAGTAATGAAGAAAAAGAAGACTACCACGATGCTGCTAACAACTATTCTAAAAACAGGATGTTGGTTGTGAGGTTGTGGTGGTGAGAGGTGGAGTGTTTGTGATCACAGGTTGAGGGAAGGTGTGAAGCCAGTGTCGGGAACCAGGAAAAAACAGGGTGATGGGATTGGGTATGGAGGCGAGGGTACAATGTGGTGATAGCGCGTGATAATTCTGCGGTGATGAAATGGTGATGGGTTAGGCAAGTAATTCTTACTCTTTACACGTGCACTCCTACGACCAACATATATATATATATATATATATATATATATATATATATATATATATATATATATATATATGCATGCAAGACAACCACTGCATATTTTCATATCACCTGTTTACTGTGATCTTTTGCATATTATATATATATATATATATATATATATATATATATATATATATATATATATATGTTATATATATATATATGTCGTGCCGATTAGGTAAAACTGGTCAATTAGCAAGAACTCATCTATAATTAAGTCCTTTCTATAATTTTCTCTTACACGTTTAAATATATATTTTTTTCATTTATATTAATGTAAGAATTTATTATTTTGTACCAAGAGAAACTTTGAAAACCTACCTAACCTTATTACAACAAGCGCAATTTAATTTAGCCTAACCCAACTAAATATATTTTAGATACGTTAACATTAATTAAATAATAAACAAACACAATGAAATATATTTTTTCGTTATGTTCAGAATGATTTTGCGAAATTATTGCATACACAAATTTTCACTTGTCTTATATGACAAGGTGAGCGTTGCTATTTAAGCCAAAATAGCAAGTTTTACCTAATCGGCATATATATATATATATATATATATATATATATATATATATATATATATATATATATATATATATATATATATATATATATATATATATATTATATATATATATATGTGTGTGTGTGTGTGTCGTGCCGAATAGGTCAAATTGGTTAATTAGCAAGGAAATTTTCTCTTATACGGTTAAAGGTATATTTGTTTTCATTTATGTTAATGTAACAATTAATAATTTTGTACCAAAAGAACCTTAGAAAACTTGTACCTTAACTTATTATAACAAGCGCAATTTAATTTAGCCTAATCCAATTAAAAATATTTTAGCACAAATTTCCCTTGCCTTATTCGGCAAGAAGAGCGTTGGTATTTAAGCCAAAATCGCAAGTTTTACCTATTCGGCACGTATATATATATATATATATATATATATATATATATATATATATATATATATATATATATATATATATATATATATATATATATATATATATATACTGTATGTCGTCCTAACCTCTGGACCCCCTGCCTCCTGTGTGGGAACTCACCTATTTGTGGTTGCAGGGGTCGAGTCATAGCTCCTGGCCCCGCCTCTTCACTGGCCGCTACTGGGTCACGCTCTCTGCGCCATGTGCTTTATTATCATACCTCTTCTTAAAGCTATGAATGGATCCTGCCTCCACTACATCGCTTCCCATACTATTCCACTTCCCGACCACTCTGTGACTGAAGAAATACTTCCTAACATCCCTGTGATTCATCTGAATCTTCAACTTCCAACTGTGTCCCCTTGTTGCTGTGTCCCATCTCTGGAACATTTCTGTCTCTGTCCACCTTGTCAATTCCTCTCAGTATTTTATATGTCGTTATCATGTCCCCCCTATCTCTCCTGTCCTTCAATGTCGTCAGGTCGATTTCTCTTAACCTCTCCTCGTAGGACATACCCCTTAGCTCCGGGACTAGTCTTGTTGCAAACCTTTGCACTTTCTCTAGCTTCTTTACGTGCTTGGCTAGGTGTGGGTTCCAAACTGGTGCTGCATACTCCAGTATGGGCCTGACGTATATGGTGTATAGAGTCTTGAACGATTCCTTAGTGAGGTATTGGAACGCTATTGTTAGGTTTGCCAGCCGCCCGTATGCTGCAGCAGTTATCTGATTGATGTGTGCCTCAGGAGATGTGCTCGGTATTATACTCACCCCAAGATCTTTTTCCTTGAGTGAGGTTTGCAGTCTTTGGCCACCTAGACTATACTATGTCTGCGGTCCTCTTTGCCCTTCCCCGATCTTCATGACTTTACATGTGGCAGGGTTAAATTCAAGGAGCCATTTACTGGACCAGGCTTGTAGCCTGTCTAGGTCTCTTTGGGGTCCTGCCTGATCCTCAACTGATTTAATTCTTCTCATTAACTTCACATCATTTGCAAACAGGGACACTTCTGAGTCTATCCCTTCCGTTATGTCATTCACATATACCAAAAACAGTACAGGTCCTAGGACTGACCCTTGTGGAACCCCACTCGTCAAAGGTGCCCACTCTGACACCTCGTCACGTGAGTGCATGTGTGTACTCACCTAATTGTACTCACCTAATTGTGGTTGCAGGGGTCGAAACTCAGCTCCTGGCCCCGCCTCTTCGCTGTCCGCTAATGAGTCTCTGCTCTCCTTGCTCCATAAGCTTTATCATACCTCGTCTTAAAACTATGTATGGTTCCTGCCTCCACTATATATTTCTCTAGACTATTCCACTTCCTGACTACTCTGTGGCTGAAAAAATGCTTCCTAACATCCCTTTGACTCATCTGAGTCTTCAGCTTCCAGTTGTGTCCCCTTGTTTCTGTGTTCCCTCTCTGGAACATCCTGTCCCTGTCTACCTTGTCGATTCCCCGCAGTGTGTGTGTGTTTGTGTATGAGTGTATGTGTGTGTGTGTATGTGTGAGTGAGCGCATGTGTGAGTGTGAGCGCATGTGTGTGTGTGTGTGTGTGTGTGTGTGTGTGTGTGTGTGTGTGTGTGTGTGTGTGTGTGTGTGTGTGTGTGTGTTTTAAACCGAGACAAACTCACATGCTTACCGTCACAATCGTTGCCCCGAATTGGCTGAAATTCATTTGCATTTCATTACTTGTACATACTTGGCAGGTTTTGTAAGACGATCTGGCAGAGTGCAGTGCTCCCCTGAAACCTATGCACCCACCCCTGGGTAAAGGGGAACCACCCACCTGTAGTCTGAGAACTACACGGTTAGGAATTGAGGCGTTAGAGGTAAAAAAAAATGGTCTTTACATGAGATTTATAATGTGGGGCGAAGTGATCGGGTGGGGGGGGTGAGAATGTTAGGGGGTAGTAGGAGGGTGGGGGAGAGGTAGTGGTAGTAGCAGTGGAGGTGGTAGGATAAGGTTATAGTTGTTGCTGGGGAAGTGGTTGTAGAGAGGGAGGTACTGGTAGCATTGGGGCGGTACTGGTAGTAGCGGGGAGGTACTGGTAGTAGCGAAGGTGGTACTGGTAGTACGAAGGGGTACTGTATAGCAAGTGGACTGTAAGCTAATACTGTAGTGCGTGAGGTACTGGTAGTAGCGAAAGTGGTACTGGTAGTAGCGAGATTGGTACTAGTAGTAGCCGGGAGGTACTATTAGTGGTGGAAGTGGTACTGGTAGTAGCGGGGAGGTACTGGCATTAGCGGGGAGGTACTGGTAATATCGGGGAGATACTGGTAGTAGCGGGGAGGTACTGGTAGTAGCGAAGGTGGTACTGGTAGTAGCGGGGGTGGTACTGGTGAGCGGGGGTGGTACTGGTAGTAGCGGGTGTAGTACTGATAGCAGCGGGGATGGTACTGGTAGCAGTGGGAAGGTACTGGTAGTAGCGGGGGAGGTACTGGTAGTAGCGGGTATGGTACTGGTAGCAGCGGGGGTGGCACTGGTAGTAGCGGGGAGGTACTGGTAGTAGCAGGGGAGGTACTGGTGGTACTGGTAGTAGCGAGTGTGGTACTGGTAGCAGCGGGGTGGTACTGGTAGTAGCAGGAGGTACTGGTAGAGCGGCGAGGTACTGTGGTAGCGGGGAGGTACTGGTAGTAGCGGGGGGTACTGGTAGTAGCGGGAGGTACTGGTAGCAGCGGGGAGGTACTGGTAGTAGCGGGAGGTACTGGTAGATGGGGAGGTGCTGGTAGTAGCGGGGAGGTACTGGTAGGAGCGGGAGGTACTGGTAGTAGCGGGTGTGGTACTGGTAGTATCAGGGTGGCACTGGTAGCAGCGGGGAGGTACTGGTAGCATCGGGGAGGTACTGGTAGTAGCAGGAGATACTGGTAGTAGCGGGAGGTACTGGTAGTACCGGGGGAGGTACTGGTAGCAGCAGGGAGGTACTGGTAGCAGCGGCGAGGTACTGGTGGTAGCGGGAGGTACTGGTAGTAGCGGGGGCTAGAGTACGGTACTGTAGCAGCGGGAGGTACTGGTAGTAGCGGGGAGGTATTGGTAGGAGCGAGGAGGTACTGTAGTAGCTGGGTACTGTAGTACAGGGGGCACTGGTGCAGGAGTATGTAGCATGAGGACTGGTAAGAGATACTGGTAGTAGCAGGGGAGTACTGGTAGTAGCGGAGGTACTGGTAGAGCGGGGAGGTACTGGTAGCATCGGGAGGTACTGGTAGTAGCAGGGGAGTACTGGTAGTAGCGGGGAGGTACTGGTAGTAGCGGGAGTACTGGTAGTAGCGGGAGGTACTGGTAGTAGCAGGGAAGGTACTGGTAGAGCGGATGGTACTGGTAGCAGCGGGAGGTACTGGTAGTAGCAGGGAGGTACTGGTAGTAGCGGGAGGTACTGGTAGTAGCGGGATGGTACTGGTAGCAGCGGGGAGGTACTGGTAGTAGCGGGGGAGGTATTGGTAGGAGCGGGGAGGTACTGGTAGTAGCCGGTGTGGTACTGGTAGTATCAGGGTGGCACTGGTAGCAGCGGGGGAGGTACTGGTAGCATCGGGGAGGTACTGGTAGTAGCAGGGGAGATACTGGTAGTAGCAGGGGAGGTACTGGTAGTAGCGGGGAAGGTACTGGTAGCAGCGGGGGAGGTACTGGTAGTAGCAGGGGAGGTACTGGTAGTAGCGGGGAAGGTACTGGTAGTAGCGGGGAAGGTACTGGTAGTAGCGGGAGGTACTGGTAGTAGCGGGGAAGGTACTGGTAGTAGCGGGGAAGGTACTGGTAGTAGCAGGGGAGGTACTGGTAGTAGCGGGGGAGGTACTGGTAGTAGCGGGGAAGGTACTGGTAGTAGCAGGGGAGGTACTGGTAGTAGCGGGGGAGGTACTGGTAGTAGCGGGGAGGTACTGGTAGTAGCGGGGGAGGTACTGGTAGTAGCGGAGGTACTGGTAGTAGCGGAGGTACTGGTAGTAGCGGGGAGGTACTGGTAGTAGCGGGGAGGTACTGGTAGTAGCGGGGAGGTACTGGTAGTAGCAGGGGAGGTACTGGTAGTAGCGGGGGAGGTACTGGTAGTAGCAGGGGAGGTACTGGTAGTAGCAGGGGAGGTACTGGTAGTAGCAGGGAAGGTACTGGTAGTAGCAGGGAGGTACTGGTAGTAGCGGGGAGGTACTGGTAGTAGCGGAGGTACTGGTAGTAGCGGGGAGGTACTGGTAAGGAGTACGTAGTAGCGGGAGGTACTGGTAGTAGCGGGAGGTACTGGTAGTAGCGGGAAGGTACTGGTAGTAGCAGGGAGGTACTGGTAGTAGCGGGAAGGTACTGGTAGTAGCGGGAAGGTACTGGTAGTAGCAGTCTGAGTAGGGGAGGTACTGGTAGTAGCGGGGAAGGTACTGGTAGTAGCAGGAGGTACTGGTAGTAGCGGGAGGTACTGGTAGTAGCGAAGGTACAGGAGGAGGACTGGTAGTAGCGGGAGGTACTGGTAGTAGCGGAGGACTGGTATAGGGAGGTACTGGTAGTAGCGGGGAAGGTACTGGTAGTAGCAGGGGAGGTACTGGTAGTAGCGGGGGAGGTACTGGTAGTAGCGGGGGAGGTACTGGTAGTAGCAGGGGAGGTACTGGTAGTAGCGGGGAAGGTACTGGTAGTAGCAGGGGAGGTACTGGTAGTAGCAGGAGGTACTGGTAGTAGCAGGGAGTACTGGTAGTAGCAGGGAAGGTACTGGTAGTAGCGGGAAGGTACTGGTAGTAGCAGGAGGACTGGTAGTAGCGGGAAGGTACTGGTAGTAGCAGGGAGGTACTGGTAGTAGCGGGAAGGTACTGGTAGTAGCGGGAAGGTACTGGTAGCAGCAGGGAGGTACTGGTAGTAGCGGGAAGGTACTGGTAGTAGCGGGAGGTACTGGTAGTAGCAGGGAGGTACTGGTAGTAGCAGGGGAAGGTACTGTAGTAGCAGGAGGTACTGGTAGTAGCAGGAAGTACTGGTAGTAGCAGGAGGTACTGGTAGTAGCGGAGGTACTGGTAGTAGCGGGAAGGTACTGGTAGTAGCAGGGGAGGTACTGGTAGTAGCAGGGGAGGTACTGGTAGTAGCGGGAAGGTACTGGTAGTAGCAGGGGAGGTACTGGTAGTAGCGGGGAAGGTACTGGTAGTAGCAGGGGAGGTACTGGTAGTAGCAGGGGAGGTACTGGTAGTAGCGGGGAAGGTACTGGTAGTAGCGGGGAAGGTACTGGTAGCAGCAGGGAAGGTACTGGTAGTAGCAGGGGAGGTACTGGTAGCAGCAGGGAAGGTACTGGTAGTAGCGGGGAAGGTACTGGTAGTAGCAGGGAAGGTACTGGTAGTAGCGGGGAAGGTACTGGTAGTAGCGGGGAAGGTACTGGTAGCAGCAGGGAAGGTTCAACAGCTGTGCATCACCAGGTAACTCCAAGGTGGCCACATGCGTGCTTCTACAGCTGAGTCATACGACCGCCACACACCTGTGTCCTACCTGCCGCGGGGGATGATGGGTGGGGTGGGGAGGTCGTCAGCGGCGAGGTGGGTTGGGGAAATGTTGGAGAAAGGGGAGAGTTGTGGAGAGAAAAGGGTTGAGACATGTGAGGTCTGAGGGAATGTGAAGTGCGGACTGTGCGGGTTGAAAGAGGGTTGTGAGGTGAGGAGCGGGAAGTGGAGGGTTGTGAGGTGAGAGCAGGGGAAGTGTGGAGGGTTGTAGGTGAGGAGGGGAAGTGTGGGAGGGTTGTGAGGTGAGGACGGGGAAGTGTGGGAAGGGTTGTGAGGTAGAACGGGAAGTGTGGGAGGTTGTGAGGAGGAGGGGAGGTGAGACAGGGTTGTAGTTTGAGGAGCAGGGGAGTGTGGGAGGGTTATAGGGTTAGGAGAGGGAGTGAGGGAGGGTTTGGGTGAGGAGCAGGGAGGTGAGGGAGGATTGTGAGGTAGGAGCGGGAGTGAGGGAGGGTTTGGGTGAGGCAGGGGAAGGCTGTGGGGAGTGAGAGCTGGGAGGTGAGGAGGGTTGTAGGTGAGCAGGGGTGGTGAGGAGGGTTTGTGTGAGGAGCGGGAGAGTGAGGAGGTTGTGGGGTGAGGCAGGGGAGGTGAGGGAGGGTTGTGAGGTGAGGAGCGGGGGAGGTGAGGGAGGGTTGTGGGGTGAGGAGCGGGGGAGGTGATGAGGGTTGTGGGGTGAAGAGCGGGGAGGTGAGGGAGGGTTGTGGGGTGAGGAACGGGGGAGACGAAGAGTTAGTATATTGCAAAGACAAATTGTTCTGTCTCTCTATCTCTCAAGGGAGGTTCACTGATGCTGGTGAGGGGATCTTGATCTAGGGAATTGCATCTGTGCTCCAGTTACCTGAATTGAGACTGAATGCCTTCCATCCCCCTCCTCATAGGTGCTGTATATTCCCTACGGGTTTAGCGCTCCTTATGTTAATAATAATAATGTCTCTCACTGTAGATTAACACAAGTACTGCTGGTGTACGTGAGTGTGGCTGCTGGCGTACGTGAGTGTAGCTGCTGGCGTACGTGAGTGTGGCTGCTGGTGTACGTGAGTGTGGCTGCTGGTGTACGTGAGTGTGGCTGCTGGTGTACGTGAGTGTGGCTGCTGGTGTACCGTGTGGCTGCTGGCGTACGTGAGTGTGGCTGACTGGTGTACGTGAGAGTGTAGCTGCTGGTGTACGTGAGTGTGGCTGCTGGTGTACGTGAGTGTGGCTGCTGGTACGTGAGTGTAGTGCTGCTGGCGTACGTGAGTGTGGCTGCTGGTGTAAGTGAGTGTGGCTGCTGGTGTACGTGAGTGTGGCTGCTGGTGTACCTGAGTGTTGGCTGCTGGCGTACGTGAGTGTGGACTAGCTGGTGTAAGGTGCGGAGGAGGTGGCTGCTGATGTCGTGAGAGGGCTGCTGGTGTACGTGAGTGTGCTGCTGTGTACCTGAGGTGCTGCTGGTGTACGTGAGTGTGGCTGCTGGTGTACTGATTGCTGCTGGTGTACGTGTGTGCTGCTGGTGTAGGCTGGTACGCTGAAGTGTGCGCTGCGACTGGTGTAGCGCTGGACTAGTGTGCTGGTACGGGGCTGCTGGTGACGATACCGGGTACGTAGTGTAGCTGCTGGTGTACGTGAGTGTAGCTGCTGGTGTACGTGAGTGTGCTGCTGGTCGTCCGTAGAGTGTGGCTGCTGGTGTACGTGAGTGTGCTGCTGGTACGTGAGTGTGGCTGCTGGTGTACCTGAGTGTAGCTGCTGGGTACGTGAGTGTGGCTGCTGGTGTACGTGAGTGAGCTGCTGGTGTACGAGTGTGCTGCTGGGTACGTGAGTGTGGCTGCTGGCGTACGTGAGTGTGGCTGCTGGTGTACGTGAGTGTGGCTGCTGGTGTACGTGAGTGTGGCTGCTGGTGTACGTGAGTGTGGCTGCTGGTGTACGTGAGTGTGGCTGCTGGGTGTACGTGGAGTGTGGCTGCTGGTGTACGTGAGTGTAGCTGCTGGTGTACGTGAGTGTGGCTGCTGGTGTACGTGAGTGTGGCTGCTGGTGTACGTGAGTGTGGCTGCTGGTGTACGTGAGTGTAGCTGCTGGTGTACGTGAGTGTGGCTGCTGGTGTACGTGAGTGTGGCTGCTGGTGTACGTGAGTGCTGGCTGCTGGTGTACGTGAGGTTGCATTGCTGGTGTACGTGAGTGTGGCTGCTGGTGTACGTGAGTGTGGCTGCTGGTGTACGTGAGTGTGGCTGCTGGTGTACGTGAGTGTGGCTGCTGGTGTACGTGAGTGTGGCTGCTGGTGTACGTGAGTGTGGCTGCTGGTGTACCTGAGTGTGGCTGCTGGTGTACGTGAGTGGGCTGCTGGTGTACGTGAGTGTGGCTGCTGGTGTACGTGAGTGTGGCTGCTGGTGTACGTGAGTGTGGCTGCTGGTGTACGAGAGTGTGGCTGCTGGTGTACGTGAGTGTGGCTGCTGGTGTACGTGAGTGTGGCTGCTGGTGTACGTGAGTGTGCTGCTGGTACGTGAGTGTGGCTGCTGGTGTACGAGTGTGGCTGCTGGTGTACGTGAGTGTGGCTGCTGGTGTACGTGAGTGTGGCTGCTGGTGTACGGAGTGTGGCTGCTGGTGTACGTGAGTGTGGCTGCTGGTGTACGAGAGTGTGGCTGCTGGTGTACGTGAGTGTGGCTGCTGGTGTACGATGAGTGTGCTGCTGGTGTCACAGTGTGGCTGCTGGTGTACGTGAGTGTGCTGCTGGTGTACGTGAGTGTGGCTGCTGGTGTACGTGAGTGTGGCTGCTGGTGTACGTGAGTGTGGCTGCTGGTGTACGTGAGTGTGGCTGCTGGTGTACGTGAGTGTGGCTGCTGGTGTACGTGAGTGTGGCTGCTGGTGTACGTGAGTGTGGCTGCTGGTGTACGTGAGTGTGGCTGTACTAGTGTGCTGCTGGTGACGTGGTGGCTGCTGGTGTACGTGAGTGTGGCTGCTGGTGTACGTGAGTGTGGCTGCTGGTGTACGTGAGTGTGGCTGCTGGTGCTGAGTGCTAGTGTGCGTGAGTGTGGCTGCTGGTGTACGTGAGTGTGGCTAGCTGGTGTACGTGAGTGTGGCTGCTGGTGTACGTGAGTGTGGCTGCTGGTGTACGTGAGTGTGGCTGCTGGTGTACGTAGTGTGGCTGCTGGTGTACGGAGTGTGGCTGCTGGTGTACGTGAGTGTGGCTGCTGGTGTACGTGAGTGTGGCTGCTGGTGTACGTGAGTGTGGCTGCTGGTGTACGTGAGTGTGGCTGCTGGTGTACGTGAGTGTGGCTGCTGGTGTACGTGAGTGTGGCTGCTGGTGTACGTGAGTGTGGCTGCTGGTGTACGTGAGTGTGGCTGCTGGTGTACGTGAGTGTGGCTGCTGGTGTACGTGAGTGTGGCTGCTGGTGTACGTGGTGGGTGGCTGCTGGTGTACGTGAGTGTGTGCTGGTGTGTGAGTGGCTGCTGGTGTACGGAGTGTGGCTGCTGGTGACTGTGAGTGTGGCTGCTGGTGTACGTGAGTGTGGCTGCTGGTGTACGTGAGTGTGGCTGCTGGTGTACGTGAGTGTGCTGCGGTGTATGTAAGTGTGGCTGCTGGTGTACGTATAGGCCGGGACGTAGTTGCTGGGTGTACGTGGTTAGCTGCTGGGCAGTGGCTGCTGGTGTACGTGTGCTGCTGGTACAGGGGTGTGTGGGTGGCGTGGTGAGAGGTGGCTGCTATAGTGTGCGTGATATGCTGCTGGGTACTGAGTTGCTGCTGGTGAAGTGTTGCTGGTGTGTGCTGCTGTAGTAGTGTGGCTGTGTTGAGTGGCTGCTGGGTAGGATGTGGCTGTGTAGAGTGTGGCTGCTGGTGAGAGTGTGGCTGCTGGTAGTGAGTTGGCTGTGGTGTGTGGTTGGCTGTGTTACTGATTGTTGGTAATGTGCGTGGTGTCGTGGCTGCTGGTGTGAGTGCGCTTTATAGTGGTTATAGTGTTGCTGTGAGTGTGCTGCTGGTTATATGTGGCTCTGTCGATGTGTGTTTCGTGCCTGGGTAAGTTCTCTTGTATGGTGTGCTTGGTGTACGTGATTGTCGGTGAGAGTGGCTGTAGGAGTGTCTGTTTTGTGTGTGCTGGGAGTAGTTGTTGACGAGGGCGTGGGTGTATAGTGTATGAGTGGCGTGGTGTGGTGGTGCTGTAGGATTGCTGCTGGTGTAATTGTGTTCGTGATTTCGTGTACTATGCTCTGTTGGATGGTCTTTATATGCCGTTACTAGTGTGTGGTAGGATGTGGCTGCTGGTGACGTGAGTGGCTGCTGGTGTACGTGTGTGTGCTGGTTCGGTGTGCTGCTGGTGTCTGAGTTTGTGGGTCGATGCTGCTGGTGTCTGAGTGGGCTGTGTCGTGATTGGCTGTGGTGTACGTGATGCGCTGTGACGTGAGTTGGCTTGGTGCGTGAGTGGCTGCTGGTACAGTGGCCTGGTGTACGTGGGGGCTGCTGGTACGGGTGCTGCTGGTGACGAGTGTGGCGCTGGGTAGTAGTTGGCGTACGTGATGGCTGCTGGGTACGAGTGTGGCTGCTGGTGTACGTATGTGGTGCTGGTGTACTGAGTGTGGCTGCGTACGAGTGGCTGCTGGTGTACGGGTGTGGCTGGTACGTGAGTGTGCTGCTGGTGTACGTGAGTGTGGCTGCTGGTGTACGTGAGTGTGGCTGCTGGTGTACCTGAGTGTGGCTGCTGGTGTACGTGAGTGTGGCTGCTGGTGTACGTGAGTGTGGCTGCTGGTGTACGTGAGTGTGCTGGTGCACGGAGTGTGCTGCTGGTGACGTGAGTGTGGCTGCTGGTGTACGTGAGTGTGGCTGCTGGTGTACGTGAGTGTGGCTGCTGGTGTACGTGAGTGTGGCTGCTGGTGTACGTGAGTGTGGCTGCTGGTGTACGATGAGCTGTGACGGGTGCTGGTGTACGTGAGTGTGGCTGCTGGTGTACGTGAGTGTGGCTGCTGGTGACGATTGAGTGTGGCTGCTGGTGTCCGTGAGTGTGGCTGCTGGTGACGTGAGTGTGGCTGCTGGTGTACGTGAGTGTGGCTGCTGGTGTACGTGGAGTGTGGCTGCTGGTGTACGTGAGTGGGCTGCTGGTGTACGTGAGTGTGGCTGCTGGTGTACGTGAGTGTGGCTGCTGGTGTACGTGAGTGTGGCTGCTGGTGTACGTGAGTGTGGCTGCTGGTGTACGTGAGTGTGGCTGCTGGTGTACGTGAGTGTGGCTGCTGGTGTACGTGAGTGTGGCTGCTGGTGTACGTGAGTGTGGCTGCTGGTGTACGTGAGTGTGGCTGCTGGTGTACGTGAGTGTGGCTGCTGGTGTACGTGAGTGTGGCTGCTGGTGTACGTGAGTGTGGCTGCTGGTGTACGTGAGTGTGGCTGCTGGTGTACGTGAGTGTGGCTGCTGGTGTACGTGAGTGTGGCGGGTATGAAAGGTGTTCGCAGACTGACTATCAGGACCACTTACCTCTGGTTGGGTGTATACATTAACTATAACGTATTATATAACAGCTGCGATATGCTCACCTATTTCTAGTTTTACGGAGGTTGAATTTCAGCTCCTGGTCCTGCCTGTTACAGAGTACACTCCTTCCTACCCTGTGGGTCCTATCATACCCATTCTTAATGCTTGTCCCCACAACTTCTACATGCAGGTCATTTTTCGACTTCCTGACCAGTCTCGGGATGAAGAAAAACTTCCTGACATTCCTTAAACTCACCTATGTCTAACTTTTAACTGTGCTCTCGTGTACACATTTCCCGCCTCTCAAAGTTTTTCCCTGCGTACCCTAGTTAGCCCTCCTGAGTATTCGTACGTCGCTATCACGTCTGTCTCCCTGGTTCAACAACAGCCTGGCCGGCCAGTCACCAAGGCAACCTGGGTTATCGATCAACAAAGAAACCTAGGCTCATGCTAGGCTTTATTCCAATTTTCGAATGAAGGGAATTGTGGGTTATACACGTTTAAATGAAGGTAATATCGATTTATACATCTTCGAATAAATAATTTGGATTTATACTCATTTGAAAAAAGGAAACTGTGGTATATCTTTAAAGAAGATAAGAAAATTTTGGGTTATACAAGTAAAATAACAAGATAATTAGGGGATATATTAGTAAAATACGATAATTATATTTATTGCTGGAATTAGTGGCAGACAAATGAGCGAGGGGTTCGTCTTCAGTCTCAGGTGGAGGAGGCTTACTAATGAGGGAGACAGGTAACCCCTCTACTCTCATAAATACACATACTTTAAAAAGGTGAGAGAGGAAGCAGGAGGGAGGAAGAAAGAAAGAGATGGAGAAAGAGAGAAAGAGGTAACGGAAGACCGTTGGGACTACCGCGAAGAAATACGATGTAATTATCACCACTTCTGTTAAGACGAGGTCAGGGTGTTATAACAAGGCTCTCTTCCCACCCTCAATAATACCAGCATAAAAACGATACATCATTAAAAACAACCTGGGTCTTTGAGATGACTGGAGAAGCAGTGACAGGAGCAACAGAGTGGGCCATCAGTATAAATATCCAAGGACCAGCTACAAGTGAGAGAAGTAAGCGAGTACCTACAGCAGCCTTTTCAAGAAACAAAGTATGACAAAGAAGATATGGTCCAACTTTTAATCACAAACAAGAAGGTAAAAGATTTCATGAGAAGGAAATATTTATTAAAAAACCTGCACAGCCTTCAGCATAGTTTACAGTGATAAAGACATGGCACAAGTGGAGAGCACAATAACAAAGGAGACAGGAGTGATAAACAACGGGCGAGGGGAGGGGAGGGCACACGAGAGAGTGAGAACCAATACAAGGAAGCAATAACTCTTACGACTCAAGCGCAGGGTATAACCGGGATTAAGAAGTACATTCAACACATCCAGCATGGAGCCTGCAGAAAAATAAGCATCTTAATTATTACTGAAATAAATTATCGGTACAATCTGAGATTCGAGTGAGGAAGTTTTGACCATGTAGATCATTAAGTGCTCTTGGTAATAAAAAATATATACAACAAACAAAAAAATTAAAAAATTACAAACAAAATCTACTGGTATGAATAAAACAAAAAATAAATACTATTATACTAAGTTAATAACCAACATCAGTTACAAATTTTATTAAATTGTTAGTACTAAAATACTCTCCTTAAGTTCCGAGAGACCCCCTACAGCCATTCAGGTAATAACAAAAACCATGCTGAAAGCAAAAAGAGCTAAGTGGTGGGCAGAGTTGAAGTGTGTTTGACAGTGAGGTGCAGGCAACAAGCCACACAAGAGAGCAATGAGAGGGAGCAGATGGAAGATAAAGGTGCAGATGATTAACAGGAACATTACGAACCATTTCATTTTCAGGGGAAGTGAGTAACAAGGAGCGAACTGGGCCGAGATGTGGAAGGCCAACACTACACTATTTTAAGAGTCAGGCTTCGGAAAATTCAGTCGACAGTTGTTAAAAGGTAGGGACTGGAGCTATGATTCAACCTCTCCACACATAACTAGGTGATTACACAAAGCATGTCTCTGACAGGGATCTCATCTAGGACTGGACAAGTGGTAGGTGTTATTAGCTTCTCGTTAAACAGTACACATTAACGTAGACTTCATATCTTTTCCACCATCCAGTAACACCCTACTCCTCAGTTTCCCTTAACCCTACCCGCTTACTCTATACCCGCTCAACTACCCGCCTTCGAATCCTTCCTGTATCCCTCTCCATCTCCTCACTCCCTCACCAGAGAAGCCCATGCAACTACAGATTACATCCTGCGGTATTAATTACAAGTGAGCAAGGTTTTGCCATGTCCAACCCGCCTATTTCCATTCTTAATCCCATCAGAAGGCGACCCCATGGAGAGTCCAAGATTGTATTAACGTTGGTAGAATTCACGACAATATGTTAAGTAAAAAGACACAAGTGTAACTAATGTGACAATTTATTGTTGTTGTATGTTCGCCGGTACATCCGGCCCGGGTCTTCCAAATGGTGACCCGGCATTGGCCCCCTGGGTAGAGGGTGTCATCTTCTTTCTTTCTTGCTGTGGCTCCCCATGATGGGGAGTGTCGCATCTTCATCAGCAGATCTTGGTACTTCAGGCTGTGGTTCTACCTACATAGGAATAAGAAGGATGGGGGATAAGAAAGAAGGAAGTGAGAGAAAGAATAGCTGTAGTGGGTAGTCTTGGTCGTCGTCGGGGTTCTCCGGCGTCGTCATCGAGGGGCGGTGGGTGGCTAGGACTGGGAGCAGTGTCTCCAAATCATGGGTGGCTGGTAAACCAGCCGGGCTGGTTTATTAGTGGACACAGAGGGTATATATAGGCTTAGAGTGAGGTGTAGTAGTTGAATACTAGTGGAGGTGGTAGTAGTAGTAGTGGTAGCAGTATTAGTGATACATGTGGTAGAAAAAGTCAGCTTGTATTACTACTACTACTACCACCTCCACTAGTATTACAACTACTACACCTCACTCTAAGCTTAACCCTCTGTGTCCTCTGAGAGCAACCTTGCCACAATAAAATGTCACATTAGTTGCGCTTGTGTCCTTTACTTAACAGAGTCCAAGATTTGTGGCAGGCATTGCTACTGGTAGCAAGTCATGGAGTGGGTGTAGCAAGCATCCCACACAGATGGTAGGGCTGTGAAACAAATGGAGCTGGAGTAGCAGACATCCCGCACAGGTAGCAGGGCTATAGGACAGGTGGTGGGTAAATTAAAGGATGTGGGGACTCGATGGGTAAAACAGGTAAGCAGCATGCGACCTCTAGTATGTGGAGAGAGAGAGAGAGAGAGAGAGAGAGAGAGAGAGAGAGAGAGAGAGAGAGAGAGAGAGAGAGAGAGAGAGAGAGAGAGAGGAGGCGGAAACATTAGGTGGAAAAGAAAAAATAACAGGATGAGAAAGTTAACGCGGTGAAATTGAGTGACTGTTGAATGAGTACTCACCTGGTGTAGCTTCGTGACCTGTGACTTTGGCAGGTGCAAAGGTAAGAGAACTTACGTAGTGTTGCGGTAGAGATTAAGTCTAACGTGTATGTTTGCTAACGATATAACACTAAGGAAAAGGATAAAAAATTCAGTGAAGAGCGACAGGCTTCGTGTAACTTTATCGTATCGGTCTACTAACTGCGATAGGTGCACAATAAATTACCCTCTTCGGCAGCAAACTCTAAAATCTAAATTGATAGGAAGCTCTTCGTGATCTAACAATGTTGCCTTGGTTTGTTCTTGCTGACCGGAAAGGGAAAGAGTATGCCGGCGACCGTGACACCCCCATGGCTCTAGATAGTGATAATCTGCGAATATCAGTTCATGAGTTACTATATATCCCACCAAAACTTATCACCGGAGGTACATTTAAGTCATAAAGCTTTAGCAGTATATGTAAGATTTGTAAACCTCAGAACAGGATTCAGGAACTTGAATAAATTAGTTAAGCCAGTCATGGAGTACGTGGCCCATGTGTCGTGTCCCACTGAAAAATGAGCGCAGCAGAGAGGCTGAGGGAACTGAACATGACGACTCTGGCGGACAGGAAAACTGGGAGAGACGTAATAACTACAATTAAAAATCAAAACGAGTTTATAGAGTAGATACACCATACCTAATTTGAACGAAGATCACGGACAAGGAGTCGCATTTGGAATCCAAAGGCGGAGATAATCAAAGGGATGTTAGAACGTACTTATGAATCTCAGGGTAGCTGAAAAATATAAGCTGGTTGAGCAAGCAAGGGGAAAAATTTAATATACATTTTTTAAAGACTGGGTTTATATAAAAGTCTTTAAAGGTTAGAAACTGGTAATAATGGTTAAGGAATTATAGAAAAGGCCCGGGGGCGGCTCGACCCCCCAAAAAAAAAATAGCTGATACATCTCAAAAAGCACCGGGAGGCTGAGAGTGAAGGCAGAACAATGGGGAAAGGGGTGTGAGGGAAAATAATAAAAAAAGGTGTTGAGAGAATGAGGGCAAGGATGAGGGAAGAACAATAGAGTTAGTGGGGGAACAATACAAGAGGTAGGGAAAGGGAAAAACAAAAAAAGGGTGAAGAGAGAACAATATAGGAGGTAGGGGGGAGAGGGAAAAACAGTAGGGTGTGAGGGGAAAAAAAGAACAATACAGGAGGTAGAGGAGGAGAGCACAAACAAATGGAGTGATGAGACTGAGGCCAAGGAAGTACAGTAGAAGATGGGGGGAGGGGAGGGAGAACAATAGAAGATAAAGAATGAGACTGAGGGTGAGGGGGGAAAAAGAAGACTGTGATGAAATTGAGGGTGAAGGAATACACAATGAAAAAAGGGGGCAGTGGGAGGGGAGCAACACAGGCGTCCCCTGGCAAACAGGTGAGGCAGGGGGGGAAAAGATGCCCTGAGTTCGGCCCCCCCGGCATTATGATGCATCTGGGCATAATTATAATAATGGATAGAATATCGACAAGCAGATGACAGGTAATGCCAGAACGCGTCATGCCAGGGCAGTGGACGGAAAGGAGTACTAATATAAAACAGTGAAAAGGAGGGAGAGTACCAGAATACTAAGATAAGAACAGTGTATAAAAAGGGGGGGGAAACCAGAGTATAAGATAAGAAAGTGTATAACAGGAAGGGGGAATACCAAGCAAGATAAAACAGGATAAAGGGGGGGAAAAAAACAATAAAGATGAATAGGAAAAGGAGGAAAGGCCAAGTACTTAAAAATAAAAAAGAGGGGAAGGAATTATAAGATAAGAAAGGAAAAGAGGGGGGGAAATAGTAAAGATAAACGTGATAAAGGGGGAAAGTACCAGAGTACTAAGATAAGAACAGTGTATAACAGGAGGGGGGAAAACAAAGACGTAGAGTAAACATTGCAACGATAGCCCAAAAAGGGAATGTTGAGGGGGTTTGGGACAGCATTGAGAATGGGAGGGAAAAAAAAAGGGGAGAGGAAAGAGAGGCAGGAGAGGAAAGTACGTTAAGGGGGAAAGGGAGGGGGTACACGAGTCAAGTGTACGCCCAATTACCCCTACAAACCTACACCTGCCACGCACAGGGGTGTT